>JBBBDQ010000934.1:1745000-1777500 GCA_037127315.1 Ascarosepion bandense
CAAACACTCTTCCCACCCACCCAACTATCTATCACCCACCTTCTGACATTTCCTATATCTAACCACTCTTTCTATTTACCTTCCCCTATGTAGCCCCAAGCGCAATAGTGGCAGTTGAATGCCTTGCTTGGGGTGAAACGATTAATAAAAAAAAAAATTGTGAAAGATAAAATGTTGCCTATGTTTTAATGTTTTGCCATTGAGGTATTTTTACCTTGAAACCATACCTCCTGGAGAAATATCAACATATAGAAATATTTTTCTATACAAAAAAATCTAATGAATATATAAAAACATTGTCTGTCTGTCTTAACGTACCAAATTGTTTACTTCCAAAGCTGCAATTTGTATTCTACTAGGCACAAACTCTCTTAAATTAAATCAGTCACTTTAATGTGATCTCTCCATGTTCTCAGTTGTTACTGACATATTGTCCTTTTTTATAAGCCTTTCACCCCGAGCAAGGCATGTCACTGCCACTACTGCGCAGGGGGCTACATAGAGTGGAGAAAGGATGATTAAATATAGGAAATGTCAGAGGGTGGGTGATAGGCGGGTAGGGATACTGAGAATGAGGGTTGGGTAGATGAGTGTTCTGAGAATAATTGGGAGTTAGTGTGATAGGAGGTGTCTATTGACCCTACATTTAAACACCTGGTGATGGTAGCTGTTGGGAAAGCAGACTTGTGGAAGGGAGTTCCACAGGCGGGAAGCACGAGAAAAGAAGCTGTTGGAGTAGAATTTACGGTTACATCTTATCTGTTTAACTGTAAAAGGGTGGGACCTAGTTGCTAATCTAGTATCTCGTGTAAATTCGTGCTTAGGCGGCACCAGTGCTCTAAGTTCATCGGAGCAGAAGCCATGAAAGTACTTGTAGAAGAGGCACGGGGAAGCCACATCACGCCGGTGAGAGAGTGGTTGCAGCCGGTCTGTCAAGTCAGTATCAACCACGTTACAGATCCTCCTTTGTATTTTGTCAAGAAGCCCAAGGAGAGCAGCAGGGGCACCCGACCAGATATGTCAGCAATATTCAATACACGGGCGGATGGTAGATTTGTATATGTGCAGAATAGATTCAGGTGGGAAAAACTTTCGGGGCCCTGCACAGAGAGCTGACTTTCATAGCGGCAGATTTGGCAATGGATTCGATATAGTCATTCCGTTTGAGGTCCTCCGAAAGTGTAAGGCCAAGGAGGCGTAGTATTTTACTCTGTGGGAGGCTAGCCTGTCCCATGCTAATGGGAGGTAGATGTGATTGTCTATGGTGGTTAGTTGATAACAGCTTTGTCTCTACCTGTTCTTTTAAAACCTTGCTACTTGCATATTTTTTTTTTCTCCTACACAAAAAAAACAAAAAAAACATCCACATTGGGCCCTACAAATTTTGTGGTGTGGTAGAGGGAGAAGATAATTTGATAGGGTGACATTCTCAATGTAAATCAGTGGTTATGATTGTAACATTGTGTGAAATAGAGGGGGAATAATTTAAAGTTAATGATTAGGGAGAAAAGACATCTAACAAGTACACAAGTTATTTATATTATTTACGTGAAGACTGTTGTCCTCATTTTTGTTATCATCACAACATTTCATACCTGACAGCCTTCATCAGGTGTATATCGACTCATGTAACCAAACAGCAATTTCAGGTTAAGGATTAGGAAGAGACACAATATCTAATGAATAAACAAGAACATTGGTTGATAGAAATATCTCAGATTTCTGAAATATGATATATTTGAGATAATCACAATCTCTCTCTCTCTCTCTCTCTCTCTCTCTATATATATATATATATATATATATAAAATGTATATTACTCAGACAAAATTCTATTTTAAATTAAAAAAAACGTTTTATTTATAACTTAACTTAAAAATTATTTTACTAAAATAAATGACCCACACAATACTTAATTGTTGTTCTTAATACAATATAACTAAGTCTACCAAAATTATTTAATCCTCATTCTGACATAAACATTCTAGCCCCTTTACTCATCGATAGTAGAAAAATGTCTATTGTTAAATAAAAAAAACTAACCTCCTGTTTATAATTATTGTTTACCCATTTAAAAAATCTAAGGTGCCACTATGTATCTTATCCAGACAAAATTAAAAAGTGACATGTCTAGATCTAAGACATCCTGCTCCCTTTCATAACCAAAATATTAAAACTCTATGGTTACGTAATTCTCATTTTTGACTCGCCTAAAGCATTTTCTCCAACTGCCACTTCTTAATTTTCTAAATAACCATGAATTTTAAAAATAAATCATTTTCACCATTTATTTTAACATATGGTCTGAAGAGGAACAGTATTGTTCTGAAATATGAAAATTTTTGTGTAGTGATATTATGCTTTTATAAACCATTGTAATACAAAATTACTATATATATATATATATATATATATATATATATGAGAGAAAATTTTCAAAATTCAAAGGTATCGGGTGTACATTTCGACATAGGATCTCTAATAGAGATTCTACGTCACATCACGTCAGCGACATTGTTTTTTTCCAAATGGCAAGGCCCTGGGGTAGAGTGTGGAGGGGTTTTAGGTTAACAACTGGTCGGCAAAGTAGAAAAGGACAGAGCTGGTAGTCGTGGGGTTACAGGGTGTTGAAACGGTATATTTAGGAAGGGGAGGAATAAGAGTTCATATTTTATAAAGATAGACAACTAAATGAGTTAAATTATTTTTTTAAGGTTAAGATTTTGGGCTGTTTGAAGAGGTGTATTTAGGAGAAGGAAATCTCTGTCCTTTTCTACTTTGTGACTGTTGTTAACCTAAAAGCCCTCCACACTCTACCCCAGGGCCTTAGCCAATGTTGCTGACGTGAAGTAGAATCTCTATTAGAGATCCTATGTACATCCGACACCTTTTAATTTTGAAAATTTTCTCTAATTTATATTGGCTCTGTATTCTTAATACATTGAGCTCTCTACCTGCATCACTTTTTAATGTTAAAAATTTTTAATATTGATTAGGATCAGGTTCTTGGAATTTACCTTCCTACTCTTCCACTTCGGATTGAAGAAAAACAAAAAAAAAAAAATATATATATATATATATATATATATATATATATATATATAATCTTGGTGGTTGTACCAACTATGGGGAATTATGAACTGAACCCTTAATTTCTTCTTTTGAGGAAGGAGAAAACGGTTTTTGTTTCAATGCACATACCTAGGCTTTTCTGAGCATGGGCAAATGGTAGGCTTATTTTTTATTTTTATAAGCGTTTCACCCCGAGCGAGGCATGTCACTGCCACTACTGCGCAGGGGGCTACATAGAGTGGAGAAAGGATGATTAAATATAGGAAATGTCAGATGGTGGGTGATAGGCGGGTAAGGATACCGAGAATGGTTAAATATAGGAAATGTCAGAGGGTGGGTGATAGGCGGGTAAGGATACCGAGAATGAGGGTTGGGTAGATGAGTGTTCTGAGAATAATTGGGAGTTAGTGTGATAGGTGTCTATTGACCCTACATTTAAACACCTGGAGATTGTAGCTGTCGGGAAAGCAGACTTGTGGAAGGGAGTTCCACAGGCGGGAAGCGCGAGAAAAGAAGCTGTTGGAGTAGAATTTACGGTTACATCTTATTTGTTTAACTGTAAAAGGGTGGGACCTAGTTGCTAATCTAGTATCTCATGTAAATTCATGCTTAGGCGGCACCAGTGATCTAAGCTCATTGGAGAGAAGCCATGAAAGTACTTCTAGAAGAGGCACAGGGAAGCCACATCACGCCAGTGAGAGAGTGGTTGCAGCCGGTCTGCCAAGTCAGTATCAACCACGTTACAGATCCTCCTTTGTATTTTATGTCAAAGATTCTGGAGAGAAAGATTGTCTTGCACGACACAGGGAACCAACTTTCTTAGCAGTTGACCTAGCAATGGATTTAATATAGTCTTTCTACTTCATGTCTGCTGATAGCATTAACTTGAGAAGGTACGTGTCACTTTCCTGGAGGTTAGCATCAGCCATGCTGATCATTTTTTTTTTTTTCATATCATTGAGTAGATAGCAATTGACATTGCATTTAAAATTTTGCAGATTAAAGCTGGCTAGAAAGCACAAAGCTGGAATTTCCACAAGTGAGAAATGGGAGAAAAGAAACTGTTAACATAGAAGTTGGGGCTACACCAAAAAGTTTAGGTGCCATAGCAAAGCACTCCTCTGAGCAATTTGGTCCTGGACATGACGGTAAACTGCATCTGGCAGCAAGGACTTTGATTGGGAGGTTGTGAGAAGTATGGAGTCACCTCTTAATTGCTGTTGTTCTCAGGTCCACCATGACCTGGAGTGGTAGCACCTGTTAGGGTCCAGCTATGGGCAAATAGTTAACCCCCAAATTGGGGTCAAAACACTATGAAAGTATAAAAATGCTTTTATAAAAATATATATACATAAAAATAGACTTTTATAGAAAAATATACGTTAATATACATACAAAACTAGAAAACATTTTCAGTTTTCTAAAATAAAAAAATAAAAACAAAATTTTCATTAAAATCTGACTAAATTAACCTTCTCACTATAACCGAAAAAAACCTTAAAACCCCACCTTTTTGGCATTAAATGACCCACAGAGGTTGATATACCATTAAACAAAACTCACTTGCTCGCTTCTCTGAGCAATTACAATGAAAGTATTTATAGAAAAGTCACAGCGGCAACTTTACGGTGATGGGTAAGTGACTTAAGCTGAGCCACCAGATGAGGACCAATAATATTGTTGATTCTTCTTTAAATTTTACCAAGAAGCGCAGAGGCACTGGACTATATGTGGCAGCAATATTCTAAGCACGAATGTATGGTAGACTTATAAATATGTAAGATAGACAATTTTTCTTGCCAGAATCTAATACAAAACAGTGAGCCATCTTTCCTAGAAATTGATTGCCTGAGATGCCAGTTCAGGACTGATAACATTGCAGATTCTTAGGGTTTGATCAAGAATCTTTAAATATATATCAAGGACACCAGACTGTATGTGGCAGCAATATTCAATGCATGGGCAAATAGTAGACTTATAAATATGTAAGATAGATTCTGGAGAGAAAAATTGTCTTGCACGATACAGGGAACCAACTTTCTTAGCAGCAGACTTAGAAATGAATATCGTCTTTTCACTTCATGTCTGCTGAGAAGGTATGAGTCACTTTTCGGGAGGTTAGCATCAGCCATGTTGATCATTCCCCTCCCTACCTGCCTCTTCTTTTGACTAAGGTGATATCTTATGCGATTAGTTCTTATAACATTTCATGCCATTTCAATTTCCTCTTCTTGATGATGACTGATATGAGGTTTTCCAATGCACACTTTTTGTTTTGATGGTGTCTAACACTGTTTCATTTGTGGTGCAGTTTATACTGGAGATATGTCGGATGTTTCTGTTGTTGACCATGTCCACCATAGTTTATGAATATGGAATACAGTACAGTACATAATCTATGCATTGTGGTGCAGTGGATATCGGCTCGGAACGAGAAATCGGGCAACCGAGTTCGAATTCCAGTTGAATTCCTTGCATTCACTTACACGCAAATACCCTTGGGAAAGGTATTAATCCGTCTCTTCCCTCCAGTTATGGGTTAAATAATAGGACAGATTGGGTTCTATAGCCTTGGTCGGCAACCAGTCTACCGCAGAAAGCAATGGCAACCTACTGCGGGATAATCTTCTGCCCAGTCAGTCATGTCTCTTTCGAGACATGATCGCCCAAGCGTGTATCACGTATGGCACTTAACTGACTGACGTAATCTGTTCAAGGAAACAATGTCAAAGATTAACCTGCACGAGTCAGACACTCTACTGAATCAGACTATATTGCCAATACTCGGGGAAAATATGGTTGCCTTTTATACATGTTGCATTGAATATTTTGAGCCTTTTGATTGGTTGACCCTTCTATTGGTGAATTATAAAATGAGTCAGCTAATGGCTGGCTCACTAGTATTCAAAGGTCCGCCAAAATAACTCCAACACCCCCCTCCCCATTTTGGGTGCATCTGTAGCATTTCATTTCTAATGCTTGAGTTATATGCTTTAATTCTGTTGAAAATGTCCAAGATTTACAAATAAGTTTATGCAATGCTAAATTATACAAATCTACAAGATGTCCCCTAAAAATTGACATCATTTTTTAGTCTAATAATCAATTTTCACTCAAATGATTTAAAATTTTAACAAAATGTGTAAAAACAAAGTTGACTAGTCAGACTTTTATCACTGAGAATCTTCCAGAAAAAGGGATTGGGTGTGCCATTGACAATGTGCTGTTGAAATGGCTACCACATTGACTTCATTTGGCACCTTGTGAATCTTTCTATGGGGGCTATGTGAAAGGAGAGGTTTAGATGCCCCCCTCTTTTTATAAGCCTAGAGGTACTGAAGCGTATAATCACTATGGCACTGGAGAATGTCATGCTACAGTGTGTTTGGCTAGAACTGGGGTGTGTCACAGGTGGTACACATATTGAACATTTGTGAATTTGTCAGGCCGTGGAAAATTGATTATAAAATCTACATTGTTTTGAATATCTTGTTTGTATTTTGATAAATATATTGTTTATTCTTTTAAAATGAAGCCTTTTTTACTTTTATTTGCCGGGTGCATATAGTTACTCAGATATTTACATTTTAAAGGATGTCAATTTTTTTTTTTTTGCGGAGGGTGGGGGGGGACATTATATATATATATATATATATATATATATACACACACACACACACACACAGAGGGTGAACCCCACCCCCACCCCCAAAAATTACACCTTTTTGTAGTCTAATGACATAGCCACTTCTTCGAATTATCTCTGTTTTTACACATTTTGTTAAAATCTAAGTAAGTTGACTGCGGACTTATCTCAGTGAGAATCTACAAGAAAGATGGATTGGCTGTGCCAGTGATAATGACAATTTGTCGTTGAAATGGCCACTATGTTCACCTGGCTTGACAGCTTGTGAGTTTTTTTGTTGTTTTTTTTTTTTTGTTATAGAGCTTATGTGAAAGAACAGGTCTATGTCTCCCCCTCTTTCTAAAAGCCAAAACAATTTTGAGTAGAGTATCACCGAGATGTTGGAGAATGTTATGAAAGACATACTACAGTGTGTTCGCCCTGAGATGCATTTGTGACTGTTTTTCAGTTTGTAATTCTCTCGATTTTCTGCAAACAATGCGATCTTTTTTTACAATTTTTTTTTTTTTTTTAAGATCTTATATCATTGATTTTTGACTTGTCTTTTATTTCCTTTCCGTGTTTTTTGTTGTTTTTTGTTGTTTTTTGTTTGTTTTTGTTGTTTTTGTTTGTTTTTTGTTGTTTTTGTTTGTTTTTTGTTGTTTTTGTTTGTTTTTTGTTGTTTTTGTTTGTTTTTTGTTGTTTTTGTTTGTTTTTTGTTGTTTTTGTTTGTTTTTTGTTGTTTTTGTTTGTTTTTTGTTGTTTTTTTCCCCCACAAATCTTAGTTTGATTCACCATGAATCAAGAAGCAAAACAACTTAAAAATATCACATTTGTCTTGTTAAAAATAAAAAATCAATATCTTTCATCTGATTGGTTCTTCACTCTTTTGTGGTGATCATATTTTTAGCCAATCATCTACACTCCCTGCTGGCCAGGTTGTCAGATGCTCATTTCCTGCTTATCTTAACTGATCTTGATCCAAGTATCAAGTAGTAATATTGTATCCAGTATCACCACTGGCTTCAATTCTTCTGAACTTAACATCATAAACCTATATCATAAACTTAATCGATGAAGGCTGATTTCTTTACCTTATCTCTCTTTATTATATGTAGCGGCATTGATTCTAGGAGGAAGCATAAAGGAGATGGTCATTATTTAGAATGACCTTAAATTTTTTTTATAGAAAATCATTGAGAAAATCAGATTTTTATTTTATTTTAATCATCTATAAGATAGTGGTTGTAGTCAAACAGAAGAAAGAAACTACGAATTTAGGTATCTCCACTCAATTAAAAACAAAAAACAGCATATCGTGATGTTAAAATGGCTCAAACTTAAAACAAAGTTTTATCATCAAAATGTTTTTTGCTGTTATTAAGAGGAAAGATCAAATTTTGTTATTTTTTATTTTTTTAAAATCCTTTCTAACACGTTCAAAGTTTTAATAAAATTTTATTTTTTGTTTTCCGTCAGCAATTCACGCTATATTTATCTAAGGCGACTATTAAGAAAATGGAGTCAGTCGAGTAAATTGATTTTGAGGGCAAGTAAATTTTCCCTCGCTCTCTACCACTGGTCTCAAAGGCTGTGTGTGTGTGTGTATATATATATATATATATATATATACACACACACAGAGTTCTTGACTATTTTCAGGGTTCTGTTCCTATGATGTGTCATAACATGATTTTCTGTGAAAGTTGGAAAGTACCTGCAATTTTTCTGTGAATAAAACATACTCGCCAACAACAGTTTCTTTAAACAAGATTAATGGAGATTGTATCATAACCACAAATTGTTGTAGGTCGGTACTATCATAACCCAGGGACTTATTATACAGAGCAGATATGTATATTTCAAGAATTAGGAAAGATATGTTTTCAAAAATACTATTCATGCTTTGTTTGATCAGAAGGTCTTACAAGGCTGAGAGGTCAAGGCATATCAGATCTAATGAAAGTTTTAAAAATCTCACAATAAAAATGAAATCCTATTCCTTTTACAACCCAAAAGTATGCCATTGAAGATTCATAAGTTACTTAGAATGACCTACAATGTCATTATTGAACTCTTGGCTTTTATCATCCCAGTCAGTGTAAACATTTGTTTAATTAACACTTCCAAAGTGGAGCCAAAATGTCTCCCAGATTAAAGATGCTCACAAATTTTTAGAAACACAGATTTGGAAAAATATTATCCTATATTTCCTTCCCACTTACGAAAAGTAAAAATGAACATTTGAAAGAAAAAAAAAAATTACTCTTCTTTCAACCACGCACTGAAAAACAAATAAAAGTAATTTTTTTTTTATAGCAAATCATTGAGAAAATCAGATTTGTTATTTCTTCATCATCTATGAGATGGAGGTTGTAGTCACACAGAAGAAACTACGAATTTAGGTATCTCCACTCAATTGCCAAAAAAAGCAGCATATCATGATGTTAAAAGGGCTCAAACTTAAAACAGTTTCATCATCAAAATGTTTTTTCCTGTTAAGAGGAAAGATCAAATTATGTTATTTTTTATTTTTTTAAATCCTTTCTAACACGTTCAAAGTTTTAATAAAAATTTCATTTTTTGTTTTCCGTCAGCGATTCACGCTATATTTACCTAAGGCGACTATTAAGAAAATGGAGTCAGTTGAGTAAATTGATTTTGAGGGCAAGTAAATTTTCCCTCGCTCTCGACCACTGGTCTCAAAGGCTGTGTGTGTGTGTGTGTGTGTGTGTAATATATATATATATATATATATATATATATAAATAAAAACCTACTTGGGCAATTAAAGTTAATTGCTTTACTCACTTGTGGTCGATTAAAAAAGTCGCAATGAAATGTGTCCCTTCAAATATAGAAAAAGGAAATTCTTTTACAACCCAAAAGCATGCCACTGAAGATTCACAAATTACTTAGAATGACCTTACATTTTTTTTATAGAAAATCATTGAGAAAATCAGATTTGTTATTTTTTTTTATCATTTATGAGATAGTCAAACAGAAGAAAGAAACTACGAATTTAGGTACCTCCACTCAATTGTCAAAAAAAAAAAACAACAACATATCATGATGTTAAAAGGGCTCAAACGTAATTAAAAGAAAGTTTTATCATCAAAATGGTTATGTTATTATTAAGAGGAAAGATCACATTTTGTTATTTTTAAAAAAATTTTAAATCCTTTCTAACATGTTTGATATTTTAATTAAAATTTCACGTTTTGTTTTCCGTTAGTGATTCGCGCTATGTTTATGTAAGGCGACTATTAAGAAAATGGAGTCAATAGAGTAAAATGATTTTGGAGCGAGTAAATTTTCCCTCGCTCTTGACCGCCGGTCGAGTGATTTCTTTTTTAAATCTCAAAGGCTGAGTAGGATAGATAACACTTGACCTTTTGACTTGAAGAGGTTAATATTGTTGTGTTGAGAAGCATCCACATAGGTGTTTTTTCACAAAGAGCGGCTCTTGACAAAAGAGCTGTCTGAGTAGAATTTTGCCCTTAGAATTTCTTTTTCTACCTAATATGAATTCCAAGCGCCACTCAATATAGGTCGTTATTGAATGAGGTTGTTATAAGGGAGAGAGAAGTACATATTTCAATATTGTTATGTGGATGCATTTATATATATATATATATATATATATATATATATATAATAATATTAATAAAGTCTACAAAGGTTAAAATTTATAGTAAGGGATTCTACTGAGTCATACTTGTTATTACAAAAAAGTTTTATTTCATGAAGTAGTTGTTAAAATAGGGAAATTAGAAATAGAACATTTAGAAGATTTTAGAATATTCCAGGAAAATCTAGAGAATTTGAGATGATTTGAGAAATTTAGGTGTTAGTTCCTATAAACATAGGTTTTGGGAATAGAGTAGTTAGTTGTTAAAAGAATTTGCTGACATTATCAACTCTGGATTTGATTCAAGAATTTGTTTATCCAGCCAAAAGAATCTCTATGAAAAGTTGCCGACCAACAAAAACCTCATGTAACTAAATGGGTAAATAGAATTTTTTGACTCTTTCATTGACTAAACAAAAAATTATTCTTTATATACACATTTGAGGATTTCCAAAAAGTATAGCACTTAAACTACTTCGCTAGCTTAACTAGGTAAAGATACTTGACTCCATACCTTCCCCTTTTCTCTTCATAACACTTTGCCTGCCAGTAGTAAACTGTTTTCTATTTGAATGCAAAAATTGTATATTGGAAAATATTTTATTTTGTGTTTTTTGTAAATTAAATATTTGTCTATGATTTAGCTCTGTCTTGGTAAATCATTTTTTTTCCTTTTGTTACAACTTATACCCGTAACAATATGGGTGAATTAAAGATTATTGGTTGCTGTCGAAGTAACATGGCCAGTTAGGGCTGTGAAGATTTAAACAGGTGGAACTAAAGAATGGAGCTCATATGAACATTTACAAAAAAAAAAAAAAAGTGATAGGCTTGCTATATTGCCTGAGCAGCCGAAAATGCCAAATACAGGTGGAGGATACTAAAATCAAGCAGGTGCAAAAATTTAAATACCTAAGAGAAGACGGAAAGAGTGACACAGAGATTCGAAGGCAAATTTGAATGGAGAAGGGCGCATTCCAGAAGCTGAATATAGTATTAAGAGACAGAAAAGTTTCTCTACAACTAAGAAGAGAGTACCGGATTGCTTTGTGATGTCGGTTCTTCAATATGGTAGTGAATGTTGGACAATATCATCAAAGATGAAGGAATAACGTGAAGCAGCTGATATGTGGTTCTACAGAAGCATACTGGATACTAAGTGGGGTATCAGTTCCATATTACAATTAAGATATAAACTGACCCCTCACTTTGTAGTCACATCAGTTTCTATACATTTATTTTCCCGAGATCCAAAAGCACAAGAATGCATTCCAGGAGCTGAATAGAGTATTAAGAAACAGGATAATTTCGTTAGAAACAAAGAAGTGAGTGCTGGATTGCTATGTGATGTCAGTTTTTCAATATGGCAGTGAATGCTGGACAATATCATCAAAGATGAAGGAAAAACTTGAAGTAACTGAAATGTGATTCTACAGAGGATGTTGCGGATATCATGGATTGAGCATGTAAGCAATGATGAGGTTTTGGAGAGGATGGAAACGAAAAGGAAATTAAAGCTGAGCATCTGGAAGAGACAGCTAAAGTTCCTGGGACATGCAATGAGGAAGGAGGGCTTGGAGAACCAGATACTGACAGGCCAGATATAGAGAAGGAGAGACAGGGGAAAACAGTGTGTAACATACTTGACTGGCCTGAGCAGGTAGATAGCAGAACGGGGGTTGCGTGGTGTAACAGGAGAAAGCGAGGTGAGAACCACCAGGGATAGGGAGATGTGGGGGGCCATGATCGCTTACATCCTGAAAGAACAAGGCATATAGAGTAAAAAGAGGGGGACACTGCAGGGTGTTAGATAAGTCATCTGTAACAAGACTGTTATGTTGTATGTGATTTTCTTTATCCCCTCTCAAGTGCAAGATTGGACTTCATTCTTTTTGTTCAAGTGATCGTCTAGATCAGTGATTCCCAAACTGGGGGAAATTTGAAGCTATCAGGGGGGAAATAATTACACTACCTACTAAATAAAGAAAATCTCAGATGGATTTTCTCATGTCTGAGAAAGAGAATGTGACATACGTTGGCCGCTTGTCAAAACTAACCCTGATATTGATACACTGGTGCACAAGAAGCAGCATCACCCTTCTCGCTAATTTAATTCTGAAGTAGAAGAGCAAACAAAAGTCCTTTTATTTGTTACTAACCGCTCTCTATGGCTATGCTTCGTTGTTACTAACTGCTCTCTATCCACTTTACTCTGTAACTATAAGTTTATCAGTATATTTGTACATTTGAAAAATAAATTAGTAAATAGTCTCAGTGTGTTTTAACTGCTCTTTCTCTTATACACATGAAGGGGGAAATCTGGATGGTTGAACTGGGTGTAGGGGGAAATGACGGAAAATAGTTTGGGAATCACTACTCTAGATGTGATCATTTTGCTAAATATTTCCTGGCATTGTAAGGTTTGTAATAAGAGTTGACATTGAAATGCGTGTGCTTGCTCATGTGCGAGGCTTGGATGAAAGCCAAACTTGGCTCTGCTTACAAAACTCTAAGAGTAATGTCAACCCTCGCTTCTTTGGCAAGCAGAACTCTTGAAATAATAGTATAGTCGAATTGTGGGGGGAAGCTAAGTGGGGATGAAATAAGAACTCCTAATGTTTACTCAAGACCTTGTTCTCTGGGGTAACAGATATTGGTTGTATATCCATATGTGGGGCTACGAAGAAAAAGCTTTCTCTGTGGTTGTGCTGGCATGTACAGAGCTGGTTGAAAATATTGGCATTTTTTTTTTTATTGGAAATAATTGCACAACTTATAAAAAAGATTTTCTGTAAAACGTAAGGTAGTTCCAGGAACAAGGTCAGTAAATATAAGCAAATAAGGAAAAAGTAGAAAGGTTTTCATGAATCTAAAATGTTTAAATGCATCTATTTATTAATAGTCCTGGGTATGACTGTAAACTGCATCTGGCAGCAAGGCCTCTGATCGAGAGGGTGTGAGATGAATGGCAGGGGCACCCAACTAGATATGACAGCACATACATACACACACACATATATGTTATCTCTCTCTCTCTCTCTCTCTCTCTATATATATATATATATATATATATATATATAGAGAGAGAGAGAGAGAGGGATGACATATTTTTATATATCAAGAACAGCATTGGGGATATTGTATGACAAAGTGGAAAAGTTTACCTTGACACATTTTGGCATTCAAGATTTCATCTGTCTAAATATTTAAATGTAGTAAGAGACAGGGTGTAAATTTCTGTTCATGACTTTGGGAGAGCATTGCACTCTGTAGACATTTGCATCATAGTGAATTATTTTCTTTAATTAGGTTAGTATATTTTATGTCACAATCTCACTGCAGTGAGCAATCAGTGTATTAATTTGTAAAATATCTCTGTGTTCATATAATTTTCTAAATTCCTTGAAGTTTCTCCTATGTATTCTTTGTAACAACTATAACCGAGAGAGTAAGATTCTTTAGGTGTTAGCTTATTTTTTAGTACTAAATTTCTTGTTGTTTTGGATGAATTAGTAACAATTTTTATGTTGAGTTTAAATAGATTCTTTTTGATTGTTGTCCTGTTGGTAGGGCTTCACCAGCTGTACTTCTGCTTGGAGTAAAAGTCCCCCCCCCCCAATGGAGCCACTTGGTTGTTGGGGGTGGTGACTCATGTTGCTCGAGGATGTGATCCTGGTAGTTAAGAATTGGGCTATAGTATACTCCTTAACTCCAACATACCACTTTGACCCTACTTGAACTAGGTAGGTGGTTGGAGGGACCCAGTTCAATCAACTGGCTGGTCATGTCAAGCCCTCACAAAACAAACAAAATTTTCTCATATTTACCATATCAAAGATTAAACTTAGTAAATGGTGGATGTAGGGTCAGTTAGACTGGGAACAAAGAAATCTGACATGCCCCTTGAGGAAAGTCTATAAATGGGTGGATGGTCCCAGATATAACAGGTGCTTAGGACCCTCCCCACATTTGAGAATGCCAGTCATGTTGCCCTGGAATAAAAAGGCGAATGAAAATTTCTGGTCATCTCTCCCATACAAGTTTCTGGTCATCTCTCCCATACAAGTTTCTGGTCATCTCTCCCATACAGTGCTGTCATTCCTCTGAGTGGTATGTGCGCTTCATCATCTCTCCAGCAGCTCTGCCAGTCATCTCTCCCATACAAGTTTCTGGTCATCTCTCCCATACAAGTTTCTGGTCATCTCTCCCATACAAGTTTCTGGTCATCTCTTCTATATATGCTCTGTCGCTCCTCCAGGCAGCAGTTGCTTTGTTTGCTCCTCCGTGCTGCTCTCTGGTCATCTCTCCCATACAAGTTTCTGGTCATCTCTCCCATGTTTCTGGTCATCTCTCCCATACAAGTTTCTGGTCATCTCTCCCATACAAGTTTCTGGTCATCTCTCCCATACAAGTTTCTGGTCATCTCTCCCATACAAGTTTCTGGTCATCTCTCCCATGTACTTCTTCCCAGCTGCCTCCAGCAGCAGTGCTTTGCTCCAGCTCCAGCAGCTTCTGCTGCTTCTCCAGCAGCAGTGCCCTCAGAGCTGAGCCCTCTGCTCCAGGCAGCAAGAAGTCCTTCCCAGAATGAGCCCCTTCCCCCTTCCAGCAGTAAGTTTCTGGTCATCTCTCCCATACAGTTTCTGGTCATCTCTCCCATACATTTCTGGTCATCTCTCCAGGCAGCAGCTCTTATTTATGCCTTCAGCAGTGTTTTCAGGTCATCTCTCCCATACAAGTTTCTGGTCATCTCTCCCATACAAGTTTCTGGTCATCTCTCCCATACAAGTTTCTGGTCATCTCTCCCACAGCTGCTTTTCCAGAGCTGCTTCAGGGCACAGGCTTTGTTTGCTCCTTCAGGGCAGCTTTGTTGCCTTCCTCCAGCAGCAGCTTTCCATTTGTTCTTCAGGCAGCACAAGTTTCTGGTCATCTCTCCCATACAAGTTTCTGGTCATCTCATACAAGTTTCTGGTCATCTCTCCCATACAAGTTTCTGGTCATCCCATACAAGTTTCTGTGCCTGCCTCCTTCAGCAGCCAGGCCCTGCCCGCTCCCTTCAGGCAGCAGCTCCTTGGTCATCTCTCCCATACAAGTTTCTGGTCATCTCTCCATACAAGTTTCTGGTCATCTCTCCCATACAAGTTTCTGGTCATCTCTCCCATACAAGTTTCTGGTCATCTCTCCCATACAAGTTTCTGGTCATCTCTCCCATACAAGTTTCTGGTCATCTCTCCCATGCTGTGCTCACAAGTCATCTCCAGGCAGCCAGCAGTGCTTTGTTGCTCCTTCCAGGGTGAAGTTTCTGATGAGCTGCTCAGGAGGTGGCGCTGACAGGCCTCTTCCCATACAGTTTCTGGTCATCTTCCCATACAAGTTTCTGGTCATCTCTCCCATACAAGTTTCTGGTCATCTCTCCCATACAAGTTTCTGGTCATCTCTCCCATACAAGTTTCTGGTCATCTCCATACAAGTTTCTGGTCATCTCTCCCATACAAGTTTCTGGTCATCTCTCCCATACAAGTTTCTGGTCATCTCTCCCATACAAGTTTCTGGTCATCTCTCCCATACAAGTTTCTGGTCATCTCTCCCATACGAGGCTTTGAAGTGGGTGGGGAGAATGGCTGATGAATAATAATAAAGTATGATCAAAACACACACACACACACACACAGAAAAAGACCCTATACATTGATATATGGACATAGAAAGTGACACACAAAATGAGTTTAGGGAAAAATGTTTCGAAATTCATTGTAACAGAACCTTTTGAAAGAAATCTTAACAAATTGGATAACTCCAAAATCAGTAAAAAAAAAATTAAAAAAAAATGTTACTGATGGAAGTCAACAGAAAACATGACATGAAAGGCTGACTAAATTTATAATATCAAAGATTAAACTAAATTAGTAAGTGGTGGCTGTAGAGTCAGTCAGACTGGGAACAAAGAATTCTGACATGGTTGTTTCAACCTCTTCTTTTTCTTCTATGTGCCCTGTCCTTTCTGGACATAGGCCATCATGGCTTGTCATGTCTCCCTATCCCTGGAGGCTCTTAGTACGTTTTTTCCTGTTACACCTCACAATCCCCGTTCCATCGTCCACCTGATCAGGCCCTGCAAATATGTTATCCGCTGCCTTCCTCTGTTTCTTTTTCCTTCTATCTAGCCTGTCAGTATCAGGTTCTCCAAGCCCTGCTTCCTCATTGCATGTCCCAGGAACTTCAGTTGTCTGTTTCTGATGTTCTTTTTGTTGCCATTTTTTCTAACACCTCATCATTGCGCACATGTTTGGACCACGATATCCGCAGCATCATTCTGTAGAACCACATTTCCGCTGCTTCAAGTTTTTCCTTCAGTTTTGATGATATTGTCCAACATCCACTGCCGTATTGAAGAACTGACATCACATAGCAATCTAGCACTCTCTTCTTTGATTCTAGTGAAATTTTCCTATGTCTTAGTACTTTACTCAGCTTCACCATGCCAATTTGCCTTCGGATCTCTGTGTCGCACTTTCCATCTCCTGTTAAAACACTTCCTAGGTATTTAAATT
The DNA here is from genome assembly GCA_037127315.1 of Ascarosepion bandense. Taxonomy (NCBI): domain Eukaryota; kingdom Metazoa; phylum Mollusca; class Cephalopoda; order Sepiida; family Sepiidae; genus Ascarosepion; species Ascarosepion bandense. The sequence continues at coordinate 1,761,877 of JBBBDQ010000934.1, forward strand.
TTTGTACTTGCTTGATTCTAGTATCCCCCACCTGTATTTGGCATTTTGGGTTGCTATTTTTTCTGATGCAGTTTTCTTAGAGTTTATTTGTAGTCCTTTTTTTGTCACCTTCTTCGGTTATCTTCTGTAGGATATTTTGTAGTTTTCTTTGCATGTCTGCAATCCGGACTGTATCATCTGCATACTTTATGTTGTTCAAATTGTGGCCTTCGATAACAAATCCTGGCATAGCATCTATGGTCTTAGGAAAGTCTATACGTTGGTGGATGATCCCAGATATAATAGGTGCTTCAAACCCACTGCACATTTGAGTATATCAGTCATGTAGCCCTGGAGGAATGAGGTGACAAGGATTGCCTCATCATCTCCACCATATTGAGTTCTGAGGTGATGGAGAGCATGTCTGAATAATAATAGTAATAATAATAATAATAAATAAAATATGAACACAAAAACCCCCAAGAGACTAGATATTGTTATAGACAGAAAATCAATCAAAGGAAAACTTTTCAAAATTCATAGAAATTCATAATAAAAGAAGACAACCTCATAACGAAGCTGTTCCCTTTTATAATAGAAAAAAATCTTAACATCTTCGATGATTCCAAAAACAGTGAAAAAAATATAACCACAAAAAAATAAAACCCAAGAGACTAGATATTGTTATAGACAGAAAATCAATCAAAGGAAAACTTTTCAAAATTCATAGAAATTCATAATAAAATAAGACAACCTAATAATGAAGCTGTTCCTTTTTATAATAGAAACAAATCTTAACATCTTAGATGATTCCAAGAATAGTGAAAAACAAAAATAATGTTACTGATGGAAGTCGAAAGAAAAGATGACGTGAAACTCGACTAAGGATGACCAAATTTCATGGCAGAAGTGTAAGGGTTGACAATCACCAATGTTTTAAAACCGAGAGAAGAAAAAACAAACTTCAATATGAAACAAAATTTGAATGCAAAATATAGAATAAACAGATTAAAAAGCAAATAAAAGCAAAATTACACAACACATGAAAAGAAAATGTCAAGCAATTTGGGACATGTTCCCAAACAATAAACTATATGAACATCAGCCAGCAATAAGAAAGGACAATGTAGAGCCATTGGCTGACATTAGACAAGACATAGTGCTCAGAATAACAATTGGACACGCTCACCTGACACAAAATTAATCACACTAAAAAATTGAGAAAACAAAAACCAAACTTGAAAACAAAATTGGAACACAAAATATAGAATAAATGGATTTAAAAGCAAATAAACACAGTGACAACCCACATAATGATAATAAAAAACAAAATGAAAAAAAATATATACAAATACTCAGTGATTAATAATTAGGTATACAGTTTCCAAACAAGAATCATATTTCAAAGCCATTAAGACATAGTGCTCAACAAAATAACAATTGGACACACTCACCTGACACAAAATTAAACTCCCCCAAAAAAAAATGTCCTACTCAGAAGAAAGAAAAAGCATCCAAAGAAATCAAACAAATTGCATCAAACACAAAATCTTAACATTTTAATTCAAAATTAAAAAAAACATGTTGAAAGCACTTGTAAACTTGGAAATAACCCCTGTCACTGAACCAAAATTATCCGCAATGTAAATCTAATATAAAATTCACTGGCAACAGCCTCAATGATAAAACACTCAAAACTTCTCAAATGAAAAATTCTATGTACAGAAAACTGACAACAAAATCTGATCAAAATTGAATAATAAAAAAAATAGAATAAACAGATTTAGAAGCAAATAAACACAGTGACAACCCACATAAAGATAATAAAAAAAACAAAATGAAAAAAATATACAAATACTCAGTGATTAATAATTAGGTATACAGTTTCCAAACAAAAAACATATTTCAAAGCCATTAAGATGGAAATGTTGTTCTACTGAAGGATGCTGTGGATATCGTTGACCAAGCATGTGAGCAACTATGCTGTTCGAAAGAATGGCAACAAAAAGGATATTAATATTCAGCATCAGGAAGAGACAACTGAAGTTCCTGGGACATGCAATAAGGAAGGACGGCTTGGAGAACCTGATACTAACAAGCCAGATTGAAGGAAAAAGACAGAGGAAGGCAACGGATAACATATTTGAAGAGCCTGAGCAAGTGGATGACAGAACGGGGAGTTGCGTGGTGTAACAGGAGAAAGCGTGCTAAGATCGACCAGAGATGGGGAAAGCCATGATTGCCTACATCCTGAAAGGACAGAGGACATAAAAGAAGATGACTTATAAATAAATCTCTACCAGCCTGAATATTCAAGAAACCTTGTTAGAAAAAATATGCATCCCCTGGCATGATTTTAACCTGCAACTCCTATAGCCCTAGGATCAATTTGCAGCTTCTCCTCTAATATATATATATATATATATATATATATATATATATATATATATTACTGTTTAATTATAAAAAACAGACGCTGTACTCGAATACGAGTATCCGTTAAAAATGATATTCAACCAAATAAATCAAAATTTAGTTGCAGTATGAAACACTGGTGGGTTTTGGGTATTGAATGAATACAAATGTGCCTGAGCAAGCATTAGCAACAGGGGTGGGTTAGCCACTTAACAGTGGGTGTGTTCGGAAAATGAGCATCCAACCAAAGTACACAGGATTATTGTTAGTGGCTTAAAATATATCAACCGCAGTGGAGGTGTTAGCACAAGACAGTCTCTCAATTCTGAGTACTTTTATCTTTATGGAAAAAAACCTTTGTTGCTCAGCATATTAGACTCAAGTTCATTTCTCTTACCACTTAGCTAACACTATTGGTTAAGTCCACTGCCATGATTGTTTCTACAAATATCGAGATGTTCTGCTCAGTTTATCAATTCGCTTGACTACTTTACAAGTACAAACAATGCGTGATCGATAATCTGTTAACACGTATAGTCCTTTTATAGGAATATGGTTAAAGGTCTTTTGTTTTCTTATTGCCTGCAGTGATGGTCATCCACTTCATCGTGTGCTTGTGAGGTGCTTTAGGGAGGGGTGGAGTGTGGTGGGGGGGCTATATGCAGTAGTAGCCTCTCTTTATCCAGAAGTGAAAACGTCATTGACATTTATAGCTACTTTCATTTACTATTCGAAGGTAGCATTTGTAATATTTCTGACGTTACTCTGAGACAGGGCTGACATGGCCTGGATGCTGCAGTAGCTTACATCTACAGGAAATAGTTCTCTGATGTAAGTTGATGACATTTATCTTAATTATATGTACTTAATATACAAATGCCATTTCATGACACTGTGTCTTGTTTTAACTTGAAAAAAAAAAAAATATATATATATATATATATAAACACATTGTATTAAACGTTAAAGACAACATAGTTTTGCTGATTTTCTTTTGTATTTTCTCATATTTTCTAATGAGACGTTTTATTTCAAAAGTATATTTATATACATATTGTCCATAAGTTAACCCAGTACTTTCAAACATCATTGTTCATCATCAGGGTCAAATGTTTTATAATCTTTTAACCATCAACAGCTGCCTTGCAGTGGAATCGTGTTGCTACATTTTGAAGAACTAAATAAACCTTAAGAACTTTTTTAAAAATTCAAGAGAAGTGATAATGTGATCACATGGAGGCATAAATTATCTGATTATGCAGAATATATATAATCGAGGCAGCAAATGATTTTCTAAACATATACTGTTAAATTGTTAAATATAAGAGACAATGTCTATTATGTTTAATCATGAGCCATTCTAAACATTGTATTTTGTCTTTAATTTCAGTTGCAAATAAAGACAAAAATTCTCCAACATTTGGATAATTTTTTATTTAGTTGGTTCTAAGCTTTCGGCTCACATGAGCCATCTTCAGAAAGTTTATAAAGACGGTAACACAACCTTTCTCAAAATAGGTAATATCAGACAGATTTTAGTCAACAATAGAATAATCCTCACTCAGACACACAGTTAAAAGAATGGCTCATGTGAGTCGAAAGCTTAAAACCAGCATAATAAAAAAAAAAATATCCAAGTGTTACACAATTTTTGTCTTTATTTTCATCTGAAATTAAAGCCAAAATATGATTAGAACAGCTCATGATTAAACATAATAGACATTTATTGTCTGTAATATTTAAGATATATATATATATATATATAGGATATTTCAGGTGTTGACATAGTGATATTTTACTGGAATTAATCTTTTAAATTAGCTTGAAAAGTTATGGAGTTGAATTGTTGTATTTATAAATGTGCCTTTGCTTTTTGCATGCCGACTATTGTCCTCATCTTTGTTGTTATCGCAATGCTTTGTCTGTTTTACCTGCTGGCCTTCATCAGGTGTATATCAACCTGGGTAACTTATGCGGAATTCTGAACTGGACTCTTTATTTAATCTGCAGGGTTACTGGTGGTACCATTATCCAGAACTGTGCCCTTCTATGATGTAGGTAAAGAAGAAATAAATTCAAATGAAGAATTGTCTTTTGGTATGTTGTTACTGTTAGAACCTTTGCTGGTTCTATAATTATTCATGTAAAAAATTCAGAAAGCTTTAATTTATTTTTACATTTATTGTTCAAGGCAGTTTTCAAACAATGAAGTTGATCACAATAGAGACGAGCAGTAATGGTTGGACTGTTGTCTTAAAGTTTGTAATGGATGATCTCTTCAATACCCCACCATACGCTAACATTACTTTTTTTTGGTTGGAGTCCTGTTATCGGTTGCTGAACTGGTCTTTCTCCTCAATTTATCCACAATCGCCTACATTTAACGTTGTGGTAGAGAATCCACTTCTCATCACCTGTGACAAGCCTACCCAAAAATGGTGTCTGAAGTTGTGAAAAAAAAGATTCACAACAAGAAACACATAGCATTTGTATTGGAACTTCTGTGAAACTCATAGAGTAGAACATGCCTGATGTGTTCTTTAGATGGAAAGAACATGGGTGAGAATATTGCAGAAAAATATGAAAGATGCTTTAAAAATCTGAAAGAAAAAGTTAATCATGTGATATGGTTAAGTAATAACAATATGCATAAAGTAAATGACAATGATTTAAAATTCCCCTTTTACAAACCAGCAATAACTTTTGCACCGACCTGATAAATAGCCTGTACATTATTTACTGTTCAGACTGTTGTCCTTGACTTCGGTACATCACTCGCGTTCCATGAGGTTATCTCCCTTTAACTTAACTCTCGAAGTTATTTGTTGGAGCCAGGGGGATAATTATATCGCATCTGGAAGTGGCACGACACATAAAGAGAATACATTTTTTTTTTAATCATATCACCGGGGGCTACGTAGGAGTGAAAAGATTGGAAAAGAGAAAGTCGAAAACCACATCCTAAACAAGGAACAAGGGATGAGCCTCTTCACCAGTTCAATATATATCACAGTGATCGAAATAAAGAGTTCAGTTAAAAATTCCTCGCCTTTGAAGAAGGCTGAAGTGCACAACAGCTGAAACATGTTAAAGATGAGGACAAAAGTCCAAACAGTGTAAATACTACCTCATTTCAGAAGTATAAACAAACTAGCAGTATAGCCCAGTGTTGCTCGGGTGTAATGAAAGCTTTAAAACTAATCCATGGTCCTGCAGCTCAGACTAATCGGATAAAAATTGTGGATTTGTATAAAGGACATAGAGACAGATAAACAGACACACACACACAAACATCTTGCCTTTTATTTATATATATATATATATATATATATATATATATAATAAATTTTCTGCACTATTGTAAGAACTGCAACCTTGAAACTTCTGAATATCGTTTCTTATGTCTTTGTCTATGAGTGTATCAAATTTGATTCAAATCAGACCACTCCTTCTATAAACTGCTTTTTTTCGATTATTGGTTTTCAATATTTATCGGGGGTACCTTGACACAAAACCTAGCTAAGAACACTTGTAGATGTTTATAATACAACTGTGTAAATTTTCAAGAAAGTCGGTTCAGCCATTTCGGAGTCTATAGGTAACGGACATACACACACACACACACACACACACAAAGTTTCATTTATAAATAAGTTTAGATTAGATAACCTGTATTTACATTATTTGGACTATTGTCCTTTTCTTTGTTGCCATTTGTATGACGTTTCGGCTGTTCTACACTCTGGCCTTTTTCAGGTGCTAGCAATTTTGAACTTAACCCTTTATTACAATCACTGGGGCATATGAACTCCATTCCTTGCCTTGTGCTGATTTTCGATATTTATCAGGGGTACCTCGACACAAAACCTAGCTAAGAACACTCGAAGACTCTTATAGTACAACTGTGTAAATTTTCAAGAAAATCGGTTCAGCCGTTTCGGAGTCTATAGGTCACGCACACACACACACACACACACACACACACACACACACACACACACACACACACACACACACAAAGTTCCATTTAGAAATAAGTTTAGATTTGGATAGATAGTTAGTCCTTCCTTTTTGCTTTCCTTTACTCTTAGTTCTTAGTTTTTTTATTCGAGTTAAATAATAAATTAATAAATTGTAAGCGCAAATTTTACTCCAGCAGCTTCTTTACTCGCACTTCCCACCTGTGGAATTCCCTTCTGTTTACTTGCTTTCCCGACAGCTACAATCTCCAAGAATTTAAATGTAAAGTTAATAGTCATCTCGTATTTCACTAACCTGCATCCTCTCTCTCATGCTTCCTTTCTTCGTCTACTCCACTTTCATCAGTATTCTCAACCTTCTCTTACTCACTTCCTGACACCCCCATAACCTGTCAGTCTTTCTCCTAACATTTCTCCTATGTAACCCCCTGCAAAACAGTAGCAATAAATGCCTTGCTTGGGGTGATATAATTATTAAAAAAAAAAAACCATGCATGTGTAGCTAATCATTATTTCATCGACTGATTTGTTTCCTACGACTTATCAACAGACAGGAAATTATTATGTAAATATAAAGTGGGGGATCAATTTTATATTGCAATCAATATACAAATTGGTCCCTCACTTTATGGCCACATTCATCCTTCTCTTACCCATTTCGTGAATCCCCCCCCCCCCATAACCTGTCCCTCTTTATCATAAATTTCCTCCTATGTAACCCCCTGCAAAACAGTGGCAATAAAATTCTTTTGCTTGGGGCGATATGATTATTAAAAAAAACAAAACAAAAAAAAAGAGTTTATCAACACAGGGTTGTCTTATATTAAGATTATTGCTGCTGATAAATTCTGGTAGTATACCTATTAGTTTCAACTGCACTCATTGCAAGACGCAATTAGATGTCTTTTATTTCTTTATGTAGCACACGTACAAAATATTAAAGTAGGCACCTACGTTTCTTATGCACAGATCATGTCAAATTATACGGACCTAAATCCCAATTCATTTTTTGTACAACTAACAAAACGAACGTTACTCATGAACTCTCAGATTTGGACGGTTCTTTTTAGCAACAATTTTCCTTACCCGAATTTCTTAACGCACTGATAAATCTTTCAACAACAATAAACATTCCAAATTATGTTAAAAGCCCTAACAGAAATTTCCATATAGTCCATAGGAGACAATTTAAAACAAACAATTTCACATCATATTCAACATTTATATAATTTATGTATTCTTGTTAAATATTTGTTAATAAACTGTATCGTTGCAAATTAATGTCTTGTCAACTTCATTTCGCTTTCTCCTTGCTTGTTTAAGGAATGATTTTCAACGCTTACAAAAATAATGGTGGTTTGTAAGGATTTGGGTACGAAGTTCCTTTTGGGAGGTGGCCTTGTTGCCATGTGAAATCCAACAGAGAAATTAATCCAAATTAACCTTGCAGTAGAAGCCCCCTACAGTGTAAATCTTAGGAAACTCTTTTCTTTTTTTCTTTCTTTCTTCGCCATTAAAGATAATTACCTTATCTTTCTCTTTACTACGTGTATCCATATTGTAATCACACGAGGTTTGGAGATGGGAAAGTGATTTTGTTAAACATTCTATTTTCATGCAAATGCAGCATACGTAGTCATAAAGGCATGCGACTGGCGCACAAAGGTATTTGGGTTTTTGTGTTAATTGTATTTATATTACTAAAATGTCATGTAGTTTGTCCAAGGGAAACTAGGCTCCATTTTCCTGTAATAAGCATGAAATGTCAGCAAGAATTTTCTCCTTGTTAAAATAAGAGTTCTTTGTTAATTTACCAGTGCAGTATTATAAATGTACTGAGAAACGTGGCACAGTGGGTCATTTAATGAGGCCCTGGCCAAAATCCTTGACAGCCTTGTGAAAACTGAGATGCCTCTTTAATTTCGGCTCTATTTTCAAATTTTTTTTTTTTTTTTTTTTTTAATAAGAATTTCCTTTGGTTCAAACGAATCTCTGGTCCTGGGCATGACAGTAAACTGCATCCGGCAGCGAGGCTTCTGATTGGGAGGTTGTGAGGAGCATTGAAACACCTTTTAATTGCTGTTGTTCTCTGGTCCACCAAGACCTGAAGTGGTAGTACCAGTTAGGGCCTCAGCTATGGGCAAATAGCTAACCCCCAAAACACTATGAAAGTATGAAAATACACTTTTATAGAAATATATAAATAAAAATAGATTTTTGTAGAAAAATATACACTTTTTTGTAGGAAAAATATTACCAGCAATACATTTTTCGAAGAAAAAATTATGATCATAGCACATTCTTTAAGGAAAAAAATTATTCTCGGCAAAACATTTTTGAATACAAAACTAGAAAACATTTTCAGTTTTCTAAAATATATAAGAACTAGCAGTATAGCCTGGCATTGATTGAGTGTAATGAAAGCTTTAAAACTAATCCATGGTCCTGGAGCTCAGACTCCTTGGATGTTGGCACGAAAGACTTAAAAAGCAATAGTTGTTTCCAGTTAAAGTGAAACCATAGACTGAAAGAAAAATGAATGGATCTAAGTCAAATTTTGATTTTCTCGTATCGATATCAAATAAGTTTTTTTCGTCGTAAACTGAATTTTGAAGGCTAAATAAGTCCTCTGAGTAAATGGTATCATGGCTGAGACTAAGAACTACAATAATACCTACTTAGAGCAAAACCCGAAGCAAAAACTAAAATAATAAGGCTGAAAAAAATCCAGACATACAGGCAGATAAACAGACACACACTCAAACATCTTGCCTTATATATATATATATATATATATATATATATATATATATATGTGTGTGTATTATTGTAAGATTGCACTATTGTAAGAATTGCAACCTTGAAACTTCTGAATATCGTTTCTTATGTCTTTGTCTATGAGTGTATCAAATTTGATTAAAATCGGACCACTCCTTCTATAACCTGATTTTAAACCCTACCTCTTTGGTATTGAATAGAGGTGTTGATATGCAATTAAACAAAACTCACTTAAATAAATCTCACAGTTTAAGCTGAGACCATCCGTATTTATTTTGCAGTCACACCCTTGGGGGCAGGGAGGGGGGAAGCATGCATCCAGTGCTTTACTCAACTCTGAATAAATAGCGAGCACAGATCTTGGTTGCCAACTGGTCTAGGTTAAGAACAACTCAAAATTCAAACATTGGTGTGTTACACATGGCAATAGAAACACGACCTCATCTGAATATACTTGCTGCTGAAAATGAATGATTGCCATCTCATGTTTCAAAATTTGTCACCAACCAGGAATTAAAAAAAAAAAGAAAAGCAGCCTAAGCCAGTAATAAATAAATATAATGTATGTCATATTTATAAAGACTGTTAAAAAGACAGCATTCTTTTGAAGGATAATCTCAGGCAGTTTTCTATAGTTGGATATTGTGGTGAGGCGGTTGCAGTAAATTTTATTGGACAGAAGGGAGTCAAGATTCAAAAAGTTTAGGAAGGACTGATTTTAAAGAGATGAGTTGTTGTTAATCGTTGTTCTGTAATATGACATCCAGGAAAAGCAGTGGAATCTGGATTATATCAATAAAATCATTGTTTTTTTTCCCCCTATTTTTCTCTGCCTCTCTTTTTCTCTCTTCCCCCCTCTCGTTCCCTCTCCATCTCCACCTCTCCATCTTCCTTCCCTCTCCCTCCATCTCTTTACCTCTCTCTTTTCCTTTCCTTTCCTTTCCTTCTTCTCTCCTTTTCCTTCTTCCTCTCTTTCCCCCTCTTTTCCTTCTTCCTCTCTCTTTCTTTTCCTTCTTCTCTCTCTTTCCCCCTCTTTTCCTTCCTTCTCTCTCTTCCCCCCCCCCTCTTTTTCCTTCCTTCCTCTCTCTTCCCCCCTGTTTTTCCTTCTTCCTCCTCTTTCCCCCTTTCCCCCCCCCCTTTTCCTTTCCTTCTTCCTCTCTTTCCCGCCCTTTTTCCTTCTTCCTCTCTTTCCCGCCCTTTTTCCTTCCTTCCTCCTCTTTCCCTTTTTCCTTCCCTTCCTCTCCTTTCCCGCCCTTTTTCCTTCCTTCCTTCCTCTTTCCCCCTTTTCTTCCTTCCTCTCTTTCTTTTTCCTCTCTCTCTCTCTTTCTTTCTCCTTTGTTTCTTCCTCTCTTTTCTCCCTTTGTTTCTTCCTCTCTCTTTTCCCCCTCTTTGTTTCTTCCTCTCTCTTTTCCCCCTCTTTGTTTCTTCCTCTCTCTTTTCCCCCCTCTTTGTTTCTTCCTCTCTCTTTCCCCCCTCTTTGTTTCTTCTTCCTCTCTCTTTCCCTCCCTCTTTGTTTCTTCTTCCTCTCTCCTCCCTCTTTGTTTCTTCTTCCTCTCTCTTTTTCCCCCTCTTTGTTCTTCCTCTCTCTTTTCCCCCTCTTTGTTTCTTCTTCCTCTCTCTTTTCCCCCTCTTTGTTTCTTCTTCCTCTCTCTTTTCCCCCTCTTTGTTTCTTCTTCCTCTCTCTTTTCCCCCCTCTTTGTTTCTTCTTCCTCTCTCTTTTCCCCCCCTCTTTGTTTCTTCTTCCTCTCTCTTTTCCCCCTCTTTGTTTCTTCTTCCTCTCTCTTTTCCCCCTCTTTGTTTCTTCTTCCTCTCTCTTTTCCCCCTCTTTGTTTCTTCTTCCTCTCTCTTTTCCCCCTCTTTGTTTCTTCTTCCTCTCTATTTTCCCCCTCTTTGTTTCTTCTTCCTCTCTATTTTCCCCCTCTTTGTTTCTTCTTCCTCTCTCTTTTCCCCCTCTTTGTTTCTTCTTCCTCTCTATTTTCCCCCTCTTTGTTTCTTCTTCCTCTCTATTTTCCCCCTCTTTGTTTCTTCTTCCTCTCTATTTTCCCCCTCTTTTTCTCCCCCTCTTTTTCCCTTTGTTTATTGTTTCATATCATTTGTAGAAGGAAATATTTTCAATCTTTATAAGAATGGTTGAGATTTTTTTTCCTTCCTTTCCAGATTCTTAACTAATTTTTTTTTACAATTAGTCAATATAGTGATTTTTATTTTTACTTATTTCAGTTGAAGTGTTTCCAACTTGAATTTGTAAGAAACACATTTATCCAGTGCCAGCCGTTTTGAATAGAAAGAGAATCTGGTCATAAACGATGCCAGTGAGCTGCATTGTCGACCGACATCATTATGGGCTTAAAATATTTGAAGAGACAAAAGAAACCTATTCACAGATTGAAAAAAAATCTTGTGATTTGCATTATGGAAGTATTTATAGAGAAAAGCTCTTAAATTGAAAATGATTCAGTTGAAGGAAAAAAACAGAATTGTGGGTGGGCATGCAAATTCTTAATTTAAGTTATGGTGGACCAGTAAGTTTATTAGTGGTTTAAATTTGATTTAGTTTGGCCTTGGTTAGTTTAGCCCACCATAAGAAATGTATAAAAATAAGAAACAATCAAGACATTGTGTTAAAATATAGTTTTTTTTATATAAACATTAACAGTTCTGTACCGTCCTGCGTATGACGGTAAACGGCATCCGGCAGCAAGGCCTCTGATTGGGAGTTTGTGAGGAGCATGTAACCACCTCTTAATTACTGTTATTCCCAGATCCATTCCGAACCAGAGTGATAACATCTGTTGGGGACTCAACTACGGGCAAATAGTTAACCTAGGGTCAAAACACTATGAAAGTATAAAAATAGACTTTTATAAAAATATATACATAAAAATAGACTATTATAGAAAAATATACATTTTTGAAGAAAAAATGATTACCATAACACATTTTTGAAGGAAAAAAAAAATTATTCTCAGCAAAACATTTTTGAATGAAAAACTTGAAGACATTTTCAGTTTCCTAAAATAAAAAGAATAAAAACACAAAATTATCATTAAAATCTAACTAAATAAACCTCACTATAACTGAAAATTTAAAATATACCTTAACACCCCAACCTTTTTGGCATTAAATAACCCACAGAGGTTGATATGCTGTTAAACAAAACTTAAACTCAAACTGACTAAATCAACATTCTCACGATAACCAAATATTAAAAAAATACCTTAAAACCCCACCTTTTTGGCATTAAATAACACACAGAGGTTGATATGCCATTAAACAAAACTCAAACAATTCTGTATTCTACAAAATGATTATTGATCATATGTCTGGCACAAGGTTAATTAGAAAAGCATAGTAATGTGCTTTGTCTGGTACAAGGTTGATAAGAAGAGTTTAATTTGTTCTTTGTATGAAGACAGTAATAGATTGAAGTTTGAGAGAATTGTGTATGAGTGGAGTGGGTTATAGTTGCAGTTCTGGATGGCTTTGATGTAACCACTCAGTTAAATGTTCGTTTCATGTCTTGTGTCTGGCTTTACAAATTTTTTTATTTTCAATAGCCTGACCTGTGATGAGGAAATCCCTGAATTGGGTCGCCTGAATAAGCTAGACTGTATCACTCATACTTAGACTTTTTATTGGAAGTCAAAATAGGATCACTTTCAAATGTTTTTCTGTCCTTTGATTGGTTAATCTATATTATATATATATATATATATATATATATATATATATGTATGGCAAGATGTTTGTATGTGTCTATCTGTCTGTATGTCCTTTATACAAATCCACAATTTTTATTTGATTCTCACCAAACTTCGCACAAATATTCTTTAGGTTTCCAGTCAGGTCATGGGCTACTTATTTTTTTTTTTATCCCACCCCCTCCGCCCCGATATCGGAACTTGATACCTGATATCCGATCAGGTCTGATCAAGATCAGGATTTCAGCCATTTTATCGTGGTTCTTGCAGCAGAATTTGCTCTAACTTGGTAAAATTATAGTTTTTAGTCTCAAACATTAGTAGGTCTTCTCAGACGACTCATTTTCCCCAATATCAATGTGGCTCATTTACTCTAATTTTACTCCCGATGGGTACGATAAGTTTTCATGGACTTACTTAGGTTAGTTTATCCTTGGATGACTTATTTGACTTCGATATTGGAAATCAGTACCCTGATATCCTATTGGGTCTGATCAAAATTTTCTTTTTTCTTCAAGTTTTGCTCTAAGTTGGTATAATTGTAGTTCCTAGTCTCAACCATGATACCATTTACTCAGAGGACTTATTTAGCCTTCAAAGTACAGTTTGTGACGGAAAACTTATTTGAGATTGATAGTGGAAATCAAAATTTGACTTACATTCATTCATTTTTCTTTCAATCTACGGTTTCACTTTGACTGGAAACAACTATTGCTTTTTAGTCTTTCATGCCAACGTCCAAAGAGTCTGAGTTCCAGGACAATGGATTAGTTTTAAAGCTTTGATTACACCTGAACAACGCCGGGCTATACTGTTAGTCTATGCATATTGCCTTTAAACTGTTTTTTAAACTGGAAGTTTTATGCACAGAAACTCAAATATGTCATTCTGTTTTAAGTCATTGAAGAAATAATTTCCTGTTCACTAAAAAGCTCTGTTTTATAACTTTCAGTTATCTCTCTTAATACTCGTTCTGCTAAACATTTACACCATCTAAATTAGGTTATTTGATTTCGTCCTCTGTCTCTCTTTCATTTAATCTCTTGTGAGTGTTGAATTTTTCCAAGCTCTATTTCCTCATGTGCCCTAGAAATTTCCACCGTGTCGATCTGATTCTATGTGTCCATTTTGTTTTCATTTTCTGTAAAACTTCATCGTTGCTCACATGGCATTATCAGCATCCTTCTGTAGGACTACATCTTGGTTGCTTCAAGTGTTTTTTGTCCAACATTCATTGACATATAAGGAGGATTAATATTACATAATTGTTCAGCAATTTTTTCTTGGTTGTTCACATCCTTCATCCATAGAATTCTAAACATCCTTCTGTAGGACCACATTTCTGTTGCTTCAAGTGTCTCCTCCATCTCTGAAGAGATTGTCTAGTATTCATTGCTATATTCATTATATTCATTTATATTCATTTATATTTATATTCATTATATTCAAATTATATTCAAATTATATTTATTGCAAAATGACATATTGCATAACAGTTTAGTACTCTCTCTTTTTGTCTCTCTTTGGCTTTGTCTCTCTTTGGCTTTGTCTCTCTTTGGCTTTGTCTCTCTTTGGCTTTGTCTCTCTTTGGCTTTGTCTCTCTTTGGCTTTGTCTCTCTTTGGCTTTGTCTCTCTTTGGCTTTGGCTTTGTCTCTCTTTGGCTTTGGCTTTGTCTCTCTTTGGCTTTGGCTTTGTCTCTCTTTGGCTTTGGCTTTGTCTCTCTTTGGCTTTGGCTTTGTCTCTCTTTGGCTTTGGCTTTGTCTCTCTTTGGCTTTGTCTCTCTTTGGCTTTGTCTTTGGTCTTTGGCTTTGTCTCTCTTTGGCTTTGTCTCTCTTTGGCTTTGTCTCTCTTTGGCTTTGTCTCTCTTTGGCTTTGTCTTTCTCTTTGGCTTTGTCTTTGTCTCGCTTTGTCTTTGTCTCGCTTTGTCTTTGTCTCGCTTTGTCTTTGTCTCTCTTTGGCTTTGTCTCTCTTTGGCTTTGGCTCTCTTTGGCTTTGGCTCTCTTTGGCTTTGGCTCTCTTTGGCTTTGGCTCTCTTTGGCTTTTTCTTAACAAAATTTTCCTGTTTCTTAATAGTTTTCTTAACTTTTGAAAGGCACCTTTTGCTATTCCTATAAGTTTTTAGTGTTAAGTATCTTATGTCTTCTTTGACAGTTAATTTTTTGTACTTACTTAACTTGGGTATCTCCAGTGTGTAGTTACTATGTATAAACAGAGTATCTATTAAAAATAATGTTCAAATAAATTAAAATGTCAGTTGTTAATCCATTTTGTATTTTTCCAGTAAGTTCTGTCTCTCTCATAACTCGATTGAACACAGTAGGGAAATAGTAGACAATGAAAAAACAGTAGCTACTCAGGCATTTACGCATCATTCATACAGTAATGTATTTGAACACTCTCAGCTACTGGTGCATGTTTACATTGTATATAACATGCTAAAGTCCGCCTTTCACCGAGCACCCATAGCTCAAAGCTAGAATTGCCAACTGATGTGAATTTGGTGGGGGTTTCAATCCTGGCTAGAATCAATCGGATATGTAACCGTACTGATGAGTTGTGACCCAGCGAAACAGATCTGTCTGCAGATAACAATATATACTTTCACTTGCTCCAATGGTCTTCACTCTTCTCTTTCCCTCCCATTGTCTCTGTCTTGACTCTTCCTCTTTCCCTCCATTGTCTCTGTCTGCTTGACTCTTCCTCTTTCCCTCCCCACATTGTCTCTGTCTTGACTCTTCCTCTTTCCCTCCCATGTCTCTGTCTTGACTCTT
>JBBBDQ010000934.1:1785000-1960000 GCA_037127315.1 Ascarosepion bandense
ATTGCATTTAAATTATATATACACAGGGTGACAAAAAATAATGGAGACAACTGTTTTAACCTTTATTTCAATAAACAGTGAAACAAAAGTAGCAAACATGGTCTTAACATGAAGGTAATGAACTACTTAGAAACCTTAGAAAGGTTTTCAAAATGACCGCCTTTAGCTTTGACACAGTTTCAAACGTTTGCAAAAATTTTAAGCTGTGGGCTGTAGCACTTCCTTGCCTATTTTGCCCCATTCCCTCAACAGGGATTGCTTTAGAGTCTAAATTTTCATAGGGATTATCACAGGCTTTGGCTACCAAGATCGACCAAATGGAATAATCGATAGGTTTAAGATCAGGTGAGTACGGATGCCATTCTTGACTGGTTATGAAGTTGGGAAAATTGTGCGGCACCAAACATTTGTTCCTCTAGCCTTGTGAGCAGGAGCAGAATCTTGTTGGAAGATCCAATGCTGGTTTCCAAAGTGTCTTTGAGCCCATGGAAGTACCACAGACTCCAAGATATCCTTTTGGTAGATTTGTTGATTGATTTTCACGCATTCCTCAACAAAAATGAAGGGAGTTTTGCCAGTTGCACAAATTCTGGTCCAAACCATGAGTGATTGAGAATTCTGGTGATGCGCAATGTCTGTAAGCTTTTCAGAATACTCGCGACACCAAACCCTGTCGTTTTGATGGTTTGTGAGCTTGTTCAATTGTGAACAACTTCTTATCGGTGAAAAGAATCCGCTTCCAGTTGTCACCCGCGGTCCTCCTCAACAATGCCTGACATCTTTCCTTCCTCACGGCTTTGTTTGCGTCTGTAAGCTTTTGCACTTTCAGGAGCTTGTAAGCACTGAATTTCAAGTCCTTCTTAACCATCATGCGAACTGATTCACGGAAAATTCCAATGTCACAAGCGATTTTTTTTTTTTTTTTTTTTTTTTTTTTTTTTTTTTTTTGTTTTTAAACCTTGTGGAAACCCTCGGATTTCGCTGCACCCTTTCTTTGATGATTTTTTGTATTCCAGATGTTCTGACCAACCATTTTCTGCCTCACCCAGGATGGTCACCTTCATGCTCACGCTCTTGGTACCTTTTGATCATCTTGGAGACTGTCTGCCTTGGAATTTTCAGTGACCTAGCAATATTGCACTGTCTCTCACCGGCTTCATGAAACGAAATAATAGCGTTTCTCTGGTTGGACATGGCATTAAGACCTTAAACAAAGGAAAACATTTTTAAATGTATCACAGAGACAATTGTAGATTAGAATGATCA
Organism: Ascarosepion bandense; assembly: GCA_037127315.1. Taxonomy (NCBI): domain Eukaryota; kingdom Metazoa; phylum Mollusca; class Cephalopoda; order Sepiida; family Sepiidae; genus Ascarosepion; species Ascarosepion bandense. The sequence continues at coordinate 1,786,267 of JBBBDQ010000934.1, forward strand.
CACACAGACCTAAATCACCTGGGTTTTAACTGTTTGAAAAAGGATGTTGAAGTTTGTCTGTTATTTTTGTCACCATGTGTATATATATATATATATATATATATATATATTTATTTATTTTTTTAATCATTTCACCCCAAGCAAGGCATTCCACTACCTCTATTGTGCTTGGGGCTACATAGTGGGAGGTAAATAGGAAGAGTGGTTAGATATAGGAAATGTCAGAAGGGGGGTGATAGATAGTTGGGTGGGTGGGAAGAGTGTTTGAAAGAATGGAAGTTAGTTTGTTAGGAGGTGTCTATTGACCTTACATTTAAACTCCTGGAGATTGTAGCCGTCGGGGAAGCAATCATGTGGAAGAGAATTCCACAGTCGGGAAGTGTGAGAAAAGAAACTGTTGGAGTAGAAGTTGCAGTTGCATTTTATCGGTTTCACTGTAAAAGGGTGGGATCTAGTTGCTAATCTAGTATCTCATGCAAATTCGAACCTAGGGGGCACCAGTGATATATAGATAAGTTAGAGGTATTTATTTTTAGGTTTAATAAATAATAAATTAATAAATACCTCTTTAGAGGTATTTATTTTTAGGTTTAATAAATAATAAATTAATAAATACCTCTTTAGAGGTATTTATTTTTAGGTTTAATAAATAATAAATTAATAAATACCTCTTTAGAGGTATTTATTTTTAGGTTTAATAAATAATAAATTAATAAATACCTCTTTAGAGGTATTTATTTTTATTTTCCTCAGTATCCTATGCAACATTTTTGCATTATATTTGTAAAATGAATGAAAAGTTAAAATAGACATTTTTCTTTATTTTAATAGTGAATGTTCACTCAAAATAAGGCTTGTTCCTGTGTATGTGAACTTTTAGAACTGGGCACTAATTTGCTGTGAATGTATTTGTATTTAGAAAAAAAATAAAGTACCTGTCTTTCATCATGTGCCACTTCAACTCAACTCTTGAAATAGTGCCACGTCTAAGCAGAGCTTAGAAAATCAACTAAGTTGAAAGTACGGGGTACCCAGTGAAGATCAAACTCACAACAGCTGTAATAGGTTCTAGTGAGATAAGCTTGCTAAACATTACATCATGCTGAGGTGCCCAGGTCTCTTCTGCAAACTGAGCACTACCTGATGTCACTTAACTGCCAACTATTTATACAACATGGCTCTCGGCCAAATAGGTTTGTTCAGTCTCTGTACTTCTCTCTCTGATTGAAAAGGGATGATTCTTTACTATTTTTTTTTTATTATTATTTGATGTCTACTGAAAAACACTTGCAACACCTTGCTGTGGAATGTAGACATTGTCTTTTTATTTTTTTTATTTCTTGTAGTTCAAAAAAGAAGATAATTTAGGTGTATTAGACACAACTCTAATAAAAAAAAAAAAAAAAAAAAAACCCCAGGGGGAGGTGAGAAGAATGTGCCATTCCTGTGCCAAATAAAAACACTTGGGTTAAAATTTAGAATAGATAAATTTAAAAAAAAAAAATAGTCAAAAAATGGCTAATTGAAATGTCTGTTAAGTGCCATACATGATATATATATACTTGGGTGATCATGTCTCTTTTGAGACATGCCTGTCCGAGCAGAAGAATTTCCTGCAGTAGGTTGTCATTACTTTCTGTGTTAGACTGATTACCAACCAATCTGTCCTGCTATTTAACCCATAGCTGGAGGGAGAAATTACGGATTAATAACTTTCCCAAGGGTATTTGCTCATAAGTGATGTGAATTCAACTGGAATTTTAGCTTGGCTCTCCAATTTCTTGTTCTGAGGTGATATCCACTGCACCACAATGCACATTCTAGATAGATAAGTAAAAGTATAATATTCAATAAATTAAGAAATTAAATCTAGATGCAAAAAGAAAATTCTGTCAACCCAGTTCTCTCATAATGAGAAGTCATGGCCAGCGATCAGACAGTGGGTGTCAGAAAGTGGGTAAGAGAAGGGTGAATGTGGCCATAAAGTGAGGGATCAGTTTATATATTGATTGTAATATATAATTGATCCCCCACTTTATATTCACATTATAATAGTATATAATTTTTTTTTATAATCATGTCGACCCAAGCAAGGCATTTTACTGCCACTGTTGTGCAGGGTGTTACATAAGAGGAATGTTGAGTAGGAGAGGGAAGAGAGTACTGATGAGAGTGGGGTGGACGAGGAGGAATGTTATGAGGAGTGAGAGGTTGCAGGGGGTGTCGGAAAGAGAGTACTGATGAGAGTGGGGTGGACGTAGAAAAGCATGAGAGAGAGGATGTAAGTTAGTATGTCAGGAGATGACTATTGACTTTACATTTAAATCCTTGGAGATTGTAACTGTCAGGAAAGCAAGTATGCGGAGGGGAATCCCACAGGCGGGAAGTGCAAGAGAGGTTTCTCATATTTCCTGTTTGTCTTTTCTCCTGTTTTGATCTACTGGCTCATTTCTTCCATAACCCGAATGCTTTGCCTTAACTTGGAGCGGGGTGTCTGTCTGATCACTGGCCATGACTTTTCATTATGAGAGGACTCGGATGACAGAATTTTCTTTTTGCATCCAGATTTAATTTATTAATTTATTGAATATTATACTTTTACTTATCTATCTAGAATGTGTGTTGTGGTGCAGTGGATATCGACTTCGAATGACAAATCGAGGTGCCAAGTTTGAATTCCAGTTTAATCTCTTGCATTCACTTACACACAAATACCATTGGGAAAGGTATTAATCTGTCTCTTCCCTCCAGCTATGGGTTAAATAACAGGACAGATTGGGTTCTTTAGCCTTAGTGGTAACCAGTCTACTGCAGAAAGTAATGGCAACCTACCATGGGAAAATCTTCTGCTCAGTAAGTCATGTCTCATAAGGGACATGATCACCCAAGTGTGTATCACATATGGCACTTAACTGGCTGACTGAATTATGATTCTTATATTAAAATTTTAGTGTATTATTGCTACACACCTAATAAGCTGAGCTGCCAATTTTTCTTATTCCAGTTTGGAGACTCCTGTAACTGACTTGCTCTAATCATTGATAACATGGCAGTCCTTTGAGCTGAAGACTTGCTCTAATCATTGATAACATGGCAGTCCTTTGAGCTGAAGGCTTGCTCTAATCATTGATAACATGGCAGTCCTTTGAGCTGAAGGCTTGCTCTAATCATTGATAACATGGCAGTCCTTTGAGCTGAAGGCTTGCTCTAATCATTGATAACATGGCAGTCCTTTGAGCTGAAGGCTTGCTCTAATCATTGATAACATGGCAGTCCTTTGAGCTGAAGACTTGCTCTAATCATTGATAACATGGCAGTCCTTTGAGCTGAAGGCTTGCTCTAATCATTGATAACATGGCAGTCCTTTGAGCTGAAGGCTTGCTCTAATCATTGATAACATGGCAGTCCTTTGAGCTGAAGGCTTGCTCTAATCATTGATAACATGGCAGTCCTTTGAGCTGAAGGCTTGCTCTAATCATTGATAACATGGCAGTCCTTTGAGCTGAAGGCTTGCTCTAATCATTGATAACATGGCAGTCCTTTGAGCTGAAGGCTTGCTCTAATCATTGATAACATGGCAGTCCTTTGAGCTGAAGGCTTGCTCTAATCATTGATAACATGGCAGTCCTTTGAGCTGAAGGCTTGCTCTAATCATTGATAACATGGCAGTCCTTTGAGCTGAAGGCTTGCTCTAATCATTGATAACATGGCAGTCCTTTGAGCTGAAGGCTTGCTCTAATCATTGATAACATGGCAGTCCTTTGAGCTGAAGACTTGCTCTAATCATTGATAACATGGCAGTCCTTTGAGCTGAAGGCTTGCTCTAATCATTGATAACATGGCAGTCCTTTGAGCTGAAGGCTTGCTCTAATCATTGATAACATGGCAGTCCTTTGAGCTGAAGGCTTGCTCTAATCATTGATAACATGGCAGTCCTTTGAGCTGAAGGCTTGCTCTAATCATTGATAACATGGCAGTCCTTTGAGCTGAAGGCTTGCTCTAATCATTGATAACATGGCAGTCCTTTGAGCTGAAGGCTTGCTCTAATCATTGATAACATGGCAGTCCTTTGAGCTGAAGGCTTGCTCTAATCATTGATAACATGGCAGTCCTTTGAGCTGAAGGCTTGCTCTAATCATTGATAACATGGCAGTCCTTTGAGCTGAAGGCTTGCTCTAATCATTGATAACATGGCAGTCCTTTGAGCTGAAGGCTTGCTCTAATCATTGATAACATGGCTGTTGATTCCAATGAGGGACCTTCCACCTTGGCCATTAACTTCAGTCTAGGAAGTCCTCTACCTGGCAGAAGCTGTATTATTCCCACATTGGCTCCATATATTGCTATTTTACCTTAATGTGCTGGGTAGTCATTGATCTTTGACTTTTGTTTTGTTTTGTTTTTAACATTTCCAGTTGTCCATCTAACCTCTGCACCAGGAGAGCCTTGTGCGAAAACTAGTTCAGTTGCTGCTGATCTGAGCATGTGACAGGCAGTACTGGGTTACATGGTGCCAGTAGGATTTGTAGAATGACCTGGCATCAGATAGGAGATTAGAAAATAAATTGTGAATTTTTTTTTCCCAAATATTAGAACTTTCTAAATTTTCAATGAATGCCAAAAAATGTAACTAATTTTGAATTCTTCCAAATAGGGAACGTGGATGATGTGGTTTAGTTTCATATGCTGATGAGTCCTTTTGCTTACTAAGTTTAGTTTATTTACAGTTAGACTAATATCCTCATCTTTGTTAATATTACAACTTTTCGGCCAGTGTGTACTCTGGACTTCATCAGGTGCTTGTCGATTTGGGCAGCATTCAGGGAATTTCAAACTGAATCTTTTATTTAGTCTCTGTTAGAAGATTGATATTAATCCATCTGTAAATAAGAACTTGTCATTCCAAAAACTTGTATTGAAATCAAGCTCAACACAATTTTGGTAAGTTGTTACAGATAGAGGTGAACCCGTGATAATTGGATTCACTAGACTAGCACATTAAACATTGCTGCACACAGAGGAAACCAATAAAATATTAAGGGTAACTTAATTTTGGCACATGGCTCCAGATATAGAGCATCAAACAAGAATTATGCTTGTTAATTGATCTAAATGTTAAAACAAACTAGCTCAGTAGCCATTACATTATGCATATTACATATATATATATATATACACACACACACACACACACACACACACACACACACACACACACACACACATATATATATATATATATATATATATATACACATATATATATATATATATATATATATATATATATATATATATATATATATACATATATATATATATATATATATATATACACACATATATATATATATATATACATATATATATATATATATATATATATATATATATATATATATATACACACACATATATATATATATATACATATATATATATATATATATATATATATATATATATATATATATATATATATATATATATATATATATATATATATATATATATATATATATATATATATATATATATATATATATATATATATATATATATATATAAAAGGCAAGATGTTTGTGTGTGTGTCTGTTTATCTGCCTGTATGTATTTTTTTCAGCCCTTTTATTTTAGTTTTTGCTTCAGGTTTTGCTCTAAGTAAGGATAATTGTAGTTCTTAGTCTCAGCCATGATACCACTTACTCAGAAGACTTATTTAGCCTTCAAAATTCAGTTTACTACTTAAAAAAAACTTATTTGTTATTGATACCAGGAAATTAAAATTTGACTTACATCCATTCAATTTTTCTTTTGGTCTACAGTTTCGTTTTAACTGTAAACAACTATTGCTTTTTAGTCTTTCGTGCCAACGTCCAAAGAGTCTGAGCTCTAGGACCATTGATTAGTTTTAAAGCTTTCATTACTTCCGAGCAACGCCAGGCTATACTGCTAGTAATAAGTTAAAACCCTGTGCAAAACTAACTCTATATGGCTTTGATAGTTAGATTTTTTTTAAAGTGATTATATTAGAACTCAAGGCCCAGTTCTGTGTCACTTAGCTGTGATTTTTTGCCAGTTGCTCTCACTCTTTGATAGCTTTGAACTCAATTTAGCTGTCGTTTCCTCTGCTTTTCATTTCTCAAGGAAGTCTGTGGAATTGGTCACAGGAAAAAGGAAATAAGCAGGTATAATTTGCACAGGATGGTATTATTTCTGATTTTTCACATTCGTCAGTAGCAAATTCCTTGACTGTATTTCCTGTGTCAGGCTTCACTTGGTCGGTGATTGGTAGGTTGGTTTTGCTAATCAGGACACTACATTTTACTGTCATTTAATCAAAAGGTTCTAGTGCCCCCACCCAGCCCCCAAGTATCCTTTCGTTACCTTTTCTAATGATATTATTTAGACCTTCAAATTCAGTTAAAATGATGTGACTAAGTACAAACATTGATTTTTCTGGTAACTGAGAGCTTGGGACTCTCATGTGTCACAAGCAGTGTCTATAATTGACATTCTGTTGGGAATTTTTCAACTTGCTGAATAAGATGGGAACCTTTTTTTAATTGGTATCACCCCATTGGATTGTTATGTGATATCTGTTCTTCAATATGGCATTGAATTCTGGATAATTTCATCAAAGATGAAGAAAAGACTTGAAGCAACCAAAATGTGGTTCTACAGAAGGATGCTGAGGATACCATAGACTGAATATGTGAGCAACAATAAGCTTTTGGAGAGGATGGAAATAAAAAGGAAACTTCAGCAAAAGACAGCTGAAGTTTCTGGGACATGTAATGAGGAAGGATGGCTTGGAGAATCTGATACTCACAGGATAGAGGGAAAGAGACAGGGGGAAGCAATGCATAGCATACTTGATGGGCTTGAGCAAATAGATGGTGGAGTGAAGTTTGGAGGAGTAAAAAGAGAAAGGGTGTTTAGAGCTACAAGGGATAGGGAGATGTGGAAGGCCATGATCGCCTACATAATGAAGAGACATAGCACATAGAAGACGACTCCCTAGACAAAGAAAACCTATTTATTAATGTTTCAATAAAATATAAAGTGGGGGTTCAATTCTATATTATAATCAATATATAAACTGATCCCTCACTTTTTGTCCATGCTAGTTTTTAAACATTTATGTTCTAGATTTATGAGCTTGATCACAGAGGAGGGTTTGGGAGGGATAACAAAAGAAAGGCGTTAAGAGCTACAAGGGGTAGGGAGATGTGGAGGGTCACGATCGCCTACGGGAACGCACATAGAAGAAGACTCCCTAGATGTAGAAAACCTATTTATTAATGTTTCAATAAAATATAAAGTGGGGGTTCAATTCTATATTATAATCAGTATATAAATTGATCCCTCACTTTATGGTCATGCTAGTTTTTAATCATTTATTTGCTAGCCTTAAGAGCTACAAGGGATAGAGAGATGTGGAAAGCCATGAACACCTATGTCCTGAAGGGACATAGCATATACACTACTGCCTATACTTATTAGGCCACGCTAGTGTTTTAAAAAAAAATGGTGTATTTCATACTATTTTTTAGTATTTATTGCCAAGTGAATAATTGTAAATGAAAATAGAATGGTTCTTTTGTTAATACTGCACAATAACATGAGCATCAAATGAATTTATAAATATTTAATAATTACCTATATTGCAGTTTCATCAATGAAAGAATGAAGAAAATTTAAGGTGATTTGGATGAGTTCATCTTTGCTGTCTTACCTTGTAAAATTTTGCAAAGTAATAACAACAAAAGAACCGTTCTATTTTCATTTAGAATTATCCACTTGGCAATAAATACCAAAAATAGTATGAAATACATCATTTTTTTAAGAGGTTTAAAGTACTTGGGTACCTTGAGAAATGAATGATAACATCTGTCAACATTACAGCTCATTTCTGACATTTTCAATTGTAATACACAAAAGATTATCCATGAGTTTTATTAAAAATAAGTGTAGTTTTCAATTTATTTAATCCGACATGTTTAAAAGAAAATTTGCTGCCTAAATACACAAATATATGTGTATATACACACACACACACACACACACACACACACACACACACAGTTTTGTTAAAAATGACCGACAAGATTTCAATAATTTTTTTATTTAAATTCTCCAGTATTTTTACATGTTTCCTTTTGCTGGAGATAAGGAATGTAAAACTTTTTTACTTTCCAGGCGCTTTTAACCAGTTCACTGGCCATTTCAAGGATGTTATTTTTCCAATGTTGTTATTTTATCCTTATGTTTTTGACTGTAATGTAATTTTTGTTTTTTTAAAAGAAGCATTCTTTCAAAGCTATCATGTGACGCGATGTATAATTAATACTCTTAAAAGATGTGACAATGAGATGATTAATGTCACCTTCAGCAATCAGACTACAAAGTTTTGTAGACCTCAGTGGTTATCAGCAGTTACTTCTTTAGGAATATATATATATTAATGCAGGTTTCATTGAATAATATAGACAAGTTCTGTCTATTTATTTTGTGTAAGATCCTTTCGTATGATCTGATTAGCTTGATAGTGTTGTCATGAAAAGACAAGAAATCGCAATAGTTGTTGATTTTTTTATCAGGTCTGAGCTTTTGGCTTACATAAGCCATTGTCAAAGGATGAACATTTAATATACAGTGAACATAGAACATTTAAATTATTAACAGAGTGGAGTTATACAGAGAAAATTAAACAGGTTCATTTACAATTTTCTCTATATAACTCCCTCCACTCTGTTAATAAACAGCAACAAGGAAGATTTATTAATTTTTGATTAAATTTTTCAGTATTCTTACAAGTTTTCTTTTTGCTGGAGATAAGGAATGTAAAAATGTTACATAGTTATTAATTTTCCAAGTGCTTTCAGCCACTTCAATAGCCATTCTCAAGGGTTATTTTTTTTCCTCTTGTTTTGACTGGAACAATTTATTTTATAATTTTTTTGAAAAAAAGCATTCCTTAAAAAAAGAAAAAAGCTATCACATGATGCATGACTAAAAATACTGTAAGGTTGAATTTTGAGTTTTGTTTAACGGTATATCAACACCTCTGTGGGTTATTTAATGCCAAAAAGGTGGGGTTTTAAGGTATTTTTTTAATGTTCAGTTATAGTGAGACGGTTGATTTAGTCAGATTTTAAAGAAAACTTTTTGTTTTTATTCTTTTTTATTTTAGAAAACTGAAAATGTCTTCTAGTTTTGTATTCAAAAATGTTTTGCTGAGAATAATTTTTTTTTGTTCAAAAATGTGTTATGGTAATAAATTTTTCTTCAGAAATGTATTGCCGGAAATATTTTTCCTTTAAAAATGTATATATTTCTATAAAAGTGTTTTTATATTTTCATAATGTTTTGACCCCAGTTTAGGGGTTAACTATTTGCCCATAGCTGGGACCCTAACAGGTGCTACCACTCTGGGTCAGGGTGGACCTGAGAACAATAGCAATTAAGAGGTGGTTCCATGCTCCTCACAACCTCCCAATCAGTGGCCTTGCTGCTGGATGCAGTTTACCGTCATTCCCAGGACCCCTGTAAGGTTGATGGTAGAAGAGAAATGTTTGATATATAATGCCTCTTACATAGCGAGATGTTTTTGAAATTGTGATTTAAATAGTATTTTTGTGTTTTTGATCAGAATTTTCATTAATGGATTTTGTAAATTACTTTCTCCTGTCTCTTTTTCCCTCTATCTGGCCTGTTAGTATCAGGTTCTCCAAGCCCTCCTTCCTCATTGCATGTCTCAGGAACTTCAGCTGTCTCTTCCTGATTCTCAGTATTAATTTCCTTTTTGTTTCCATCCTTTCCAAAACCTCATCATTGCTCACATGTTCGGTCCATGATATCTGCAACATCTTTCTGTAGAATCACATTTCAGTTGCTTCAAGTTTTTCCTTCATCTTTGATGATATTGTCTAGCGTTCACTGCCATATTGAAGAACTGACATCACATAGCAGTCCAGTACTCTCTTCTTTCTTTCTAGCGAAATTTTCCTTTCTCTTAATACTCTACTCAACTTCTGGAATGCTTCCTTTGCTATGCCAATTCACCTTCGGATCCCCGTGTCACACTTTTTGTCTTCTGTTAGACCACTTCTGAGGTATTGAAATTTTTGTACCTGCTTGATTTTAGTATCCCCCACCTGTATTTGGCATTTTGGACTGCCCTTTTTGCTGATGACCATGCATTCGGTTTTCTTGCTGTTTATTTGTTGTCCTTTCTTGTCACTCTCTTCAGCTACCTTCTGTAGGAGGCCTTGTAGTTTCCTTTCTGTGTTTGCTATCCGAACTGTATCACCTGCGTACCTTATGTTGTTCAAATTGTGGCCTCTGATGACGAATCCTAGCATAACTTCTAGGGTCCTCAGAATAGTCTCGCTGTACAAGTTTAATAGATCCTGTGAAAAGACACATACTTATCTTCTGCTCCTTTCTATCTTTGTATATCTGCTGAATTCATTACCTGTCTGTATGCAGGCAGTTTGCTGCCAGTAGAGATATAATTAGAAGAGTAAATCATGATATAACCGAAGTGTTCACTTTCCACTCAGCATTAAACAAAAGGTCAGGCAGGAAACTCACAATAATTTCTAAAAAAAACAATAACCATGAACTTGAGAAAACTGTGTGAAGAGATAGATTTTACAAATTTCAACTTTGGTCAATGATTACTGAATGCTTTGAATATAGAAACAACATATCACACACTGTTGTTGTCTTTTATATGCCACTAGCAGTGTAATGAAAACTTTAAAACTAATCCATGGTCCCGGAGCTCAGACTCAGCCTAAAGATTATTTGAAATAAGATAATTGCGACAATTTACCAATCGCACCTAATAAATAAATAAATAAATAAAAATAAATAAATAAAAATATATATATATATATATATATATACTAGCAGTATAGCCCGGCGTTGCTTGGGTGTAATGAAAACTTTAAAACTAATCCATGGTCCTGGAGTTCAGACTCTTTGGACGTTGGCACGAAAGACTAAAAAGCAATGGTTGTTTCCAGTTAAAGCGACACCGTAGACTGAAAGAAAAATGAATGGATGCAAGTCAAATTTTGATTTCCTTGTATAGATATCGAATATGTTTTTTTTCGTCATAAACTGAATTTTGAAGGCTAAATAAGTCCTCTGAGTAAATGGTATCATGGCTGAGACTAAGAACTACAATTATCCTTACTTAGTGCAAAACCTGAAGCAAAAACTAAAATAAAAGGGCTGAAAAAAAAATACAGACATACAGGCAGATAAACAGATGCACATACAAACATCTTGCCTTTTATATATATATATATATATATATATATTATCGATTTTTCTGCACTATTGTAAGAACTGCAACCATGAAAATTCTGAATATCATTTCTTATGTCTTTGTCTATGAGTGTATGAAATTTGATTAAAATTGGACCACTCCTATAACCTGATTTTTTTTCGATAATCGATTTTCGATATTTATCGGGGGTACCTTGACACAAAACCTAGCTAAGAACACTTGCAGACATTTAAAGTACAACTGTGTAAATTTTCAAGAAAATCAGTTCAGCCGTTTCTGAGTCTATAGGTAATGGACACACACACCCCCATACACACAAAGTTCCATTTATAAATAAGTTTAGATTAGATTTAGATATCCTTTCAGGATGTAGGTGATCATGGCTCTTCAAAATTTCCTGTTCTTTATAGCTTTTAATAAAGTGTCTTTTTTTATCCCTCCTATCCTCTTCTGTCATCTATTTATTCCAATTGCTAGGTAGGCTATGTGTGGTTTTCTTCTGTCCCTCTTGCCTTTAATATGTCTGGTGAGTGTCAAATTTCCCAAGCCCTCTTTCCTCATCATCTTCCTTAGAATTGTCAGCTATGTCTTTATGATAAGCTTAACTGTCTTAAATTATTAAAAACCTGTATTTGGCAGTTTCTGAACACCCCCCCACCAAAAAAAAATCACAAATCTTGTTTGAGGAGTATTTTGGTTTTGTTTTAATATCTCTGGTTTTGAACCTTATCTGATGAACAGTTATATTTGATTTTAAGGTACTCATCATTCAGTGTCTGAACAAGGTCTTGTTTAAAAATGACATTTATCTGCAAATCAACTGATACTAGAAAAAGCACAAGGCAGACTTTTCCGTTCATATTGACCAGAAATAGATTTCTCTTTTATGCTGTCGAATAATAAATTACCAATGAAAAATGAACAGGTTTCACTATATTGATTTTATGACCTTACAGGTTTTTCATTCTTCGTCATATTGATTTTTATGGCTTTTCAAAGGGTGGTGGTGTGGGGGGGGGGGCTCCAAAAGTAATGCTCCTTATTTATTTCCTTGTAAATTGCAACAGATACGAGAATCCTAAAAAAAAGCAATTTTCTCCCTCACCCACAATTTTTTATTGCAGCATTGACGTCGTCAGGAAAATAACTGCATCATCTAGCTTTTATCGATCCCATATGTGACTTGCCAACATGTCAATTGCTAATGCTGAAGAGAAATCCGTAATAACCCTGTTTGTCTTAACATCATTATTGCCTTGCTTGGGTGAAATGGTGAAAAAAAATTCACTTTTCTACAAATGCTTTCATGGCTTCTGCTCTGATGAACTTAACTCACTGATGCCCTCTATAATTGAACTGTACTTTAGCCACAAGATTAGCAACTAGGTCCCACCTTTTTACTGTGAAACCAATAAAATGTAAACACAAATTCTTTTCTTGCACTTCTCACCTGTGGAATTCTCTTCTGTTTACTTGCTTCCCCGACAACTACAATCTCCAAGAATTTAAATGTAAAGTCAATAGTCATCGCCTATCTCACAAACCTGCATCCTCTCTCTCATGCTCCTTTTCCTGTCCACTCCACTCTCATCAGTATTCTCATCCTTCTCTTACCCACTTCCTGACACCCCCTATAATCTGTCACTCTTTCCCATAACTTTCCTCCTATGTAACACCCTGCGCACCAGTGGCAGAACTACCTTACTTGGGGCGATATGATTATTAAAAAAAAAACTTCCAGTTTTTTTTGTTTTTTTTTTCTTCATCTGTGGGGAGATTGTCCAGCATCCATATTTGTGGATATGCAGATGGTGCTATGGATAATGGTTTGAGATGAAGAATTGGATCATTGAGTTTGAATTTGTCAGGTTTTTTGCATTTACTTTCCTGCAGATAACCTAGAAAAAAGTATTAATCTATCCCCCCAAACTATGGATTAAAAACACACCACTTGTATCTAGAAAACTTATTTTAAGAACTTAACACAAAATTCACTCGCAAAAAATACTTGTTCTTGGAATCCGAAATGTTCTGGCTTTAAATAATGCACAAATAGTTGATAGTAAAAAAAAAAATCAATGCTATATAAGAGGATTAGATATTATATAGAATTTCAACACTCTTTGTTTCTAAATATATTTTCCCATCTCTTGATACTTTGCTTAGTTTATGAAATGCATCATGAGATTGTTCAACATCCATTGCCACATAGGAGATTAGATATTACATATCAGTTCAGCACTTTTTTCTTTTTCTAAAGAGATTTTCTTATGGCTTAATTTTTTAATTAGTTTCTGAAAAACATGAGATAATTGTCCAGCATTCACTACCATATAGGAGATGAATTCACCACTCATTTCTTTGTTTCAAAATATATTTTTCTATCTCTTAATTTGCTTAGATTCTGAAAGGCTCTTTTATATATATATATATATATATATATATATATATACACACACACACACCTCGATATGTGAAGTCACAAGTTCATTTGCCTGAAGAGTCAACTTTTCTCTAAACACGTGTAATGACACAAATACAATTATGGACACTTAATATATAATGAAAAAGCAAGTAATATTAATAACAAAATATCTACACTTTCAACAAAATGTTCACCGCTTTATATATATATATAAAGCAAGATTTTTGTGTGTCTGTATGCTCTTTATACAAATCCACAATTTTTATCTAATTCTTACCAAACTTCCCATAAATATTCTTTAGGCTTTCGGTTAGGTTATGGGCTACATATTTTTTCCAATTTCCCCTCAATATCGGAAATCGATACCCTGATATTCGGTCAGGTTTGATCAAAATCAGGATTTGAGCCCTTTTATCGTGGTTCTCACTGCAGAATTTGCTCTTACTTGGTAAAATTGAAGTTTTTAGTCTCAAACATTAGCAGATCTTCTCAGACCACTCATTTTCCCTGATATCGGAAATCGATACCACTGATATTCAGCCATCAATATGGCTCATTTTCTCTAATTTTACTCCCAATGAGTATAAGTTTTCATGGACTTAGGTTAGTATATCCTTGGATGGCTCATTTGACTCTGATATTGGAAATCGATACCCTGATATCCTATCGGGTCCGATCAAAATCAGGTTTTCAGCCTTTTAATTTGGTTTTTGCTTCGGGTTTTGCTCTAAGTAGGTATAATTGTAGTTCTTAGTCTCAGCCATGATACCACTTACTCAGAGGACTTATTTAGTTTTCAAAATTCAGTTTGCGATGGAAAACTTATTTGACATTGATACTGGAAATCAAGATTTGATTTGCATCCATTCATTTTTCTTTAATCTACGGTTTCGCTTTAACTGGAAAGAACTATTGCTTTTGAGTCTTTCGTGCCAATGTCCAAAGAGTCTGAGCTCCAGTAATTAGTGGGGGATCAGTTTTATATTGTTTTGAAGTAATAAACTGATCCCCCACTAATTACTACTTAATAATATAATACATCTATTTCCCCTCTAGCTATGAGTCAAATAACAGGGCAAATTGGGTTCTATAGCCTTGGCTGGCAACCAGTCTACCTCAGAAAGTAATGACAACCTACTGTGGGATAATCGTCTGCCCAGTCAGTCATGTCTCTTTCGAGGCATGATTGCTCAAGCGTGTATCTTGTATGGCACTTAACTGACTGAATTATTTGTGTATCAGTGATGTTAATACCAGAATATTTAAAGCCCAAGAGGTACCTGCATTCAACAATCGATTGAAATAATCTGTGGTAGCCTTCTTGTTGAATATGCTTGTTGATCTAGGGTTGGGATGATTTTGGCAAACAGCCAATCAGGAAACAGCTGCTCCAGACTGCATTACATGAGATTGTGCCAAAAATCACATAGACATTTTCTGACCAATTCAGTTAAAACCTATCATGTCACTCTGTTAATGATGGGCCACTTAATGAAGGCAGTCTTTGCAAGTCGCAGAAGATAAATTGTAGCATTTTTTTTTTCTTAATCATATTGCCCCAAGTAAGGCATTTTACTGCCACTGTTTTGCAGGGGGTTACAGAGGAGGAAAATTATGAGAAAGTGTGACAGGTTACAGGGAGTGTCAGGAAGTGGGTAAGAGAAGGATGAGAATACTGATGAGTGGAGTGGACGGAGAAAGGAGCATGAGAGAAGGATGATTGTGGCTATAAAGTGAGGGATCAGTTTATATATTGATTGTCATGTAGAATCGATACCCCACTTTAAATCCACATTATTATAGTATAGAAATTGTTTTTTTATCATATCGCCCCAAGCAAGGCATTTTACTGCCACTCTTTTGCAGGAGGTTATATAGGAGGAAAGTTATGAGAAAGAGTGACAGGTTATAGGGGGTGTCAGGAAGTGGGTAAGAGAAGGATGAGAATACTGATGAGAATGGGTGGATAAAGAAAGGAGCATGAGAGTGAGGAAGCAAGTTAGTGAGATAGGAGTTGACTATTGACTTTACATTGAAATTCTTGGAGATTGTAGCTGTTGGGGAAGCAAATAAATGGAAGGGAATTCCACAGGCGAGAAGTGCGAGAAAAGAAGCTGCTGGAATAGAATTTGCATTTACATTTTATTGGTTTCACAGTAAAAAATTGCAACCTAGTTGCTAATCTTGTGGCTCAAGTAAATTCATTTATAGGGGTACCAGTGAGCTAAGTTCATTGGGGCAGAAGTCATGAAAGTATTTGTAGGAGTGAGACAGGGAAGCCACATTGCATTGATAAGTGACTCTATACTAGCTGCCAAGTTGGGTTTCGATCACATTAGAGTTTCTTTGTTGGATTTTGTCAAGGAGCCCTAGGTGGATAGCAGGAGCACCCAACCAGATATGGCGGCAATATTGCTACCATATTTGTGCTGGAGCTACTCAATCTTTACTTTCCAGCTTTGATAGAGTTGAAAAAATGTTCAGGTACTCCTGTAATGGAAAACATATTCTCTATTCTGCAGCCACTTTCTCACTTAGGCAACAAGATTAGTTGTCCCAGCCATAGATATCTGAATAAGAACTATGTATCACTTTTAGGTTAAAGAATTCAGTTTGGAAATCACTGAAGTTTACCTGGATTGACTAAAGACATCAACAAGGACCAATTTTAATACAGTCACAGCATAAATGAGAGCATTTCTGCCCTGTAGAATCATATATCATTTACAATATTAGTGAATAAGTTTTGTCTTCAAATTACTCCACTGCCTGATTAGGACAGGTTGATTTTGGAACCGTGGTGTTGCACTTTATATGAAAGCTGGGGTTTGACCGATAAATATTGGGACAAAATATTTTTTACAAATCATTAACGTTTTTTGAAAAGGCTAATTTTAAGATTAGTTTCGGGTTTCAAATTGTGGCATTGGCATTTTATTCTGGGGATTAGTGGAAGCCTCATAGCATAGCCTTAGAAAATTTACAACATGCTGAAGCTTTACAGATTGTATATGGCACAAGGACATTATTACTGAATCATTGTGCCATCAAATAAATTCTTCATTTACTTCAAAGGAAAAATTATACTGAACAATTTAGCTATATTATCTAATCTAAATCAACTTATTTATAAATGGAACTGTGTGTGTGTGTCTGTTACCTGTAGACTCTGAAACGGCTGATCTGATTTTCTTGAAAATTTACACAGTTGTACTATAAGCGTTTGTGAGTGTTGGTTTTGTGTCGAGATACCCCTGATAAAAATCGATAATCGAAAAAATCAGGTTATAGAAGTAGTGGTTTGATTTTAATCAAATTTGAAGCGAAACTGTAGACTGAAAGAAAAATGAATGGATGTAAGTCAAATTTTGATTTCCTGATATCGATATCAAATAAGTTTTTTTCGTCGTAAACTGAAATTTGAAGGCTAAATAAGTCCTCTGAGTAAATGGTATCATAGCTGAGACTATTAGAGCCAAACCTGAAGAACAAAACTAAAATAAAAGGGCTGAAAAAAATACAAACATACAGGCAGATAAACAGACATACACACACAAACATCTTGCTTTTTATATATATATATATAATCGGTTTTCTGCACTATTGTAAGAACTGCAACCTTGAGACTTCTGAATATCGTTTATGTCTTTGTCTATGAGTTTATGAAATTTGATTAAAATGGGACCACTCCTTATATAACCCGATTTGTTCGATTTTCGATATTCATCGAGGGTACCTCGACACAAAACCTAGCTAAGAACACTAGCAGACACTTATCGTACAACTGTGTAAATTTTCAAGAAAATCGGCTCAGCTGTTTCGGAGTCTATAGGTAATGGGCGCACACACACACACAGTTTCATTTATGAATAAGTTTAGATTACATAAAAACTACTGCACTTATACAGGACAGCAGTTTTTGTGTCATCCCAGGATGATATTGAAGTGGTTCAGAAAGCACTTGAGCAATATGAAAAAGTGACAGGGCTAAAATTAACTGCGACAAGTTTTCTGGCTTGCGGTTAGGTGCCTAGACGGGCGTTGCTCTCCCGGGGCCCTTCAAATGGACAGGTGGTCCCGTCTGCATTCTTGGAGTGTGGTTTGGGCCGGATCTTCAGCTGGAGAAAAATTGGTCATAAATGCTGGCAAAGGTCATAGCATTTGTCTTTGGCGGTGGTTGTCTGTGAAGGGCAGGGCTGAGGTGTGTGTTACATACATCTTTTCCCTTGTCCTTTACTGGTTGTTGGCATTCTCTCTTTGTGATAACCACAGGAAGGTGATCAAGCTCATGTTGTTCGACTTCTCATGGAGAGGACGCAAGCATCTGGTCAACAAAAGTCTGCACCAAGCATTTGTCTCAAGGGTGGCTGGGAATGCATAGATTGTCACCGACATGCCTCGAGGTTGACTTTTCTACGCCACATCTTGACAGAGAATTTGATTTTGAAGAGGAGTGTTGGGGAAGCTTTCCTTTGCCTTATTATCACTCCTCCCATTTCGTGGGCTGAGCGCCATTGTAGGCCCCGAAATCAATCAGAATTCCTGCTTGAATGTCGAAGTGCTTTGTGGGCTATTCCATGGTGCACTGACTTTTCTCAGCCTCAGAAACACTTGTATCGTGTATTAGTGGAGGGGGTGGCAACGAAGGACCCTCTACTGATTGGCTCGGCATGTTGGTGGATTAGTCATGCTCGTTTTCTTCTTGGGCACCAGTGGTGAATTACTTCAGCAATCTTGAGTTTTCGCTTAGCTGGTGATTGATTCGAAACTTGCTATCTCTCAATGACAGAGCCTTCAAATTGAATGGTGTTTCTCACATTGCTGGCCATAGCTCAAATGGTGATATGGACGTCACAAAAGGAGGGAATCTTGTGACATGAATGTTATTCTTATCAGCCTCTGATTGAATTCTTAAGCATCAGTTCAAGATGATCAGATCTGATAGAAGGCACTTGATATCGACAGATTTCAGCAAAAAAATGTAGCAAGCCTAGTCCGCGTGAATGGGGCCAGTCTTGATTTTTTTTTTTTTTTTTTTTTTTTCTTAAGTTCTTTTTCGCAAAATGAGGTGGTTTCCTGTAAACCCCTCTCTGGTTAAGTTAGTCATCTTTTGTGTACCGAGTTGATGTGATTGAATGGGTTCCCAGCTTTCTCTTTTGTTATGCAAGTCAAGATTCCCAACCGTCCCAGTTTTTTTTTTTTTTTTTTGTTTCCACTTTATCTTGACTGGGTCAGTCTTTGATTTTCCCATTCCATTAATTATTTTATCCTCTCCCACTCCCTTAGCAAGTGTGCTTCTTGATTTCGCTGTTTGGCGGAATACAACTGCCACTCTCTTTTTGTGGGGTGGATGGGTCTTATAAACATTTGTTTATTTCATTTTAAAAAACTTTTGTATTTTATTTTACTTTGGATATTTCATCCCCCTCCCCTCATTTCAGTTTTCTTTAAATTTTCAATTATATTTTATATTATTGTATATAGTAGGAATTATTTATTTTGTGGGCTCATTTCCCCGTTTTAATTGCCCCTTGTAAATATGTGGTATTGTGGTGTGTGAAGGACTGGGAGGTGATGGGTGGATTCTTGTGGTGAATGTGCACATTGTTAATGAGTGATAGGGTCGTGAAAGTGTTTAGCTAGGTATAGCATAGTTACTGAGTACCACCCTCTACCCACCCCGTTTTTTGGCCTTGTGCCACATTTTGTAAATTTGTGCAAATAAATATTCTGTATAAGTGACAATTTAAAAAATATTTTTCCTCATAATTTGTTTATTTATTATTGTAGACTTTGTGTTATCTTTTACAACTTTTTTCTGTTGTTTTTGTTTTTTTTTTTTTGTTTTCTTGTTTGTTTTTTTTTCTTCTGTTTTTTTGTTTGTTTTTTTTTCTTCTGTTTTCTTGTTTGTTTTTTTTTCTTCTGTTTTCTTGT
Organism: Ascarosepion bandense; assembly: GCA_037127315.1. Taxonomy (NCBI): domain Eukaryota; kingdom Metazoa; phylum Mollusca; class Cephalopoda; order Sepiida; family Sepiidae; genus Ascarosepion; species Ascarosepion bandense. The sequence goes on from JBBBDQ010000934.1 coordinate 1,805,931, forward strand.
TTGTTTTTTTTTCTTCTGTTTTCTTGTTTGTTTTTTTCTTCTGTTTTCCTGTTTTTTTTTTCTTCTGTTTTCCTGTTTTTTTTTTTCTTCTGTTTTCCTGTTTTTTTTTTTCTTCTGTTTTCCTGTTTCTTTTTTTTTTCTTCTGTTTTCCTGTTTTTTTTTTTTCTTCTGTTTTCCTGTTTTTTTTTTTCTTCTGTTTTCCTGTTTTTTTTTTTTCTTCTGTTTTCCTGTTTTTTTTTTCTTTCTTTTCCTGTTTTTTTTTTTCTTTTCTGTTTTCCTTTTTTTTTTGTTTTTTTTTTTCTTCTGTTTTCCTGCTTTTTTTTTTTGTTTCTTCTGTTTTCCTGCTTTTTTTTTTTTGTTTCTTCTGTTTTCCTGCTTTTTTTTTTTGTTTCTTCTGTTTTCCTGCTTTTTTTTTTTGTTTCTTCTGTTTTCCTGCTTTTTTTTTTTTGTTTCTTCTGTTTTCCTGCTTTTTTTTGTTTCCTGTTTTTTTTTTTGTTTTCAGATGTGGTCAAAACAGTAATTATTACTTTTTTTCTCTCTTGCAGTTTTTGGAATTGGCTAAAGAAGTAAATTTTTTGCGTTTGACAATAATTGTTTCTGTTCTACAAACATCATGAATACATACGAAACTACGACCACCACCACCACCACCACAGCTACGACCGTCAGCATTGGTCCCAATATTGCCTATGCGAAGAGCCTCAGGGGATTAATAAAACTTGCAACAATTGTAAGTACCTACTCAGTTATGGATTAGCAGTTTTTGTTATCTAATAATTGTAATAACATGATTTGTCCCTTTCTTGGTGACTGCTCTGAGGTCAGGCAGGGTTTTGGAATTGCTATCATTTGTATAACATTCTCTGATGTTTAATCTTCAAATTCAATTGAAAAAAGTACCTGAAACACTAACAAAGCCTCTACCTCATAAAGTTAAAAAAAAATCCTTTGATGAAATGTGGCATTGAGGGCAACAGCTCTCGCTATTATAATAAAGACTGTTGTGTATTTATATATCTATCATATATATATATATATATATATATATATATATATTGAAATGAATTATAATTTGAATTATAATTTATATATATATATATAAATTATAATTCATTTCAATGAGCTTAATTAGCTCATTTCATCAGACCACACAATATTTCTTCCATTTGGTACAAAAAGTTTTGCCAGAATAAGCATTTTCATTAACTGAAGACACAGATAAAAAAGAAAAGGAAAAGTCAGTACAGAGGCATTGGAATCATATCAGTTGAGGGTATTCAAACCAGTCGCAGAAGATGTTGACCACTAAATCATTAACTGCCTACTTCTAATTCCATGAATATGTATGTATGTGTAACCTCACAAATTAACCCACCCATGTACACTAACTTATATCCATATACACATATGCGCACACATCCTCACAGTCACATACAAATGTAACTGTGTTTACGGACTATATATATATATATATATATATATATATATATTTATATAAATCCAGGTAAAGAGGATCCAAGGTTTTACAAGTTTTAGCATTTACTTTTTTATAAAGAGTATATTTACTCTGAAGCCTCTTTAAGGTTGAATAAAAATATAAAAAAAATTTCTTTCTTCATTTCTTTCCTGTTTTCTATGAGAAAAGGTCAAGATATGGAGAAAGCAGAAATGACATTTTTGGCACAAGAATGGCTACATCAATGGTAATAGGATATAGTAAGAAGCAATAAAATAAAAATAAAAATAAAGTTACATTAAAAGTAGGTTGACACTTTGACCTTAGGGATGGAAAAAAAGAAAAAAAAATGTATGTATTCCCTAAAAATAGAAACTACTTGCCAAATTTCAAAGTGAATCTTTATTCTGATTGGTTAAAAGGAACACACACATAAATTTTATATCTACCCACATACATAAATAGCAAACTGATTGTTTTTTTCGTATTTAAATGTAAATCATTTTCACAACTGACATCCAACATTGCCTGATATGGTAGAAATCTCGAAACATAGAAATTTCTATGTTGCAATGTACTTTTAATTCAATATATATATATATAATGTGGATAACACACATTTTCGCAATAAAATTTATTGTAAAATAATCAGGCCAGTAGATATAAATATAAAATACTGTTTAATTAAAAACAGAATATCTACTTAAATACGAGTATCGGTAAAAATAATGTTCAAAATAATTCATTACAAATTGTCGGTTGCTTATAACCAAGTTTCGTTAAAATTTGTTAATTTCCGTAACATGTTTTTATATATATATATATATATATATATATTGATTGTTTAATTACTTAGTTTTTGGTCATAATAAAATTAGACCAGTACATATTTGTATTAAAGTGTTCAATACAATTATATTGTATAACTTATGAATATTTTCCATTTGTAAACGAGTTATGCAACCAAGATTTCTAACATGTGTGGTGTCTTCAGGCAATTTTCACACTCTATCTCTGATATTGAGCACTTTATTCTTTGAAAAAAGGTCAACTGTTTTAACTGGAAGTTTAAAATAAGGGAGGGGCTGGTCAAGAATTGAGAACATTTTCGTCTGGGTTCATAAAATCCTAAAATATAATTTCTACAGTATATATATCTAGATATGACTTCAGACCTTTCATCTAGCAATCTTTCTCATTTTGTAAATGATTCTATGGCTAGCTTCTCTTCTTGGAACAATCTGCAGACATCAGATAATATGCTCCAAGTTACACGGGTCTTGGGCATGACGGTAAACTGCATCCAGCAGCAAGAGGTCTGATTGGGAGGTTGTGAGGTGCATGGAACCACCTTTTAATTGCTGTTGTTCCCAGATTCACTCTGACCCCGAGTTGTAGCACCTGTTAGGGTCCCAGCTATGGGCAAATAGTTAACCCACAAACTGGGGTCAAAACACTATGAAAGTATAAAAAATACACTTTTATAAAAATGTATACATAAAAATAGACTTTCATAGAAAAATATAGATTTTTGAAGGAAATATTTTACCAACAATACAGTTTTGATGAAAAAATTATTACCATAACACATTTTTGAAGGAAAAAAATATTCTCAGCAAAACATTTTTGAATACAAAACTAGAAGACATTTTCAGTTTTCTAAAAGAATAAAAACAAAAAATTGTTGTTAAAATCTGGCTAAATCTACCTTCTCACTATAACCGAACATTAAAAAAAATATCTTAAGATCCCACTTTTTTGGCATTAAATAACCCACAGAGGTTGATATGCCGTTAAACAAAACTCAAACTCTGACCCAAGTTACACACTTTTCAGTAATCAAGAACAGAGCAGTTTCATCAAGGACACTGGAACAAGGAATGCAATATTTATGCTTAGGATGTTATCAGAAAGTGTGATACAAATGCAAAAAGGTATGTTTACCTGTGTATTTGTTGATTATGCCAAGGCGTTTGACAAAGTATGCCACAAAGAATTGATAGAAATGCTCAGCAACCTCGACATAAGAGCAATCAAGAACCTCTACTGGCAGCAAACTGCCTGCATACAGACAGGTAACGAATTCAGTAGATATAGAAAGATAGAATGGGGTGTAAGACAAGGATGTGTCTTTTCACTGGATTTATTCAACTTGTACAGCAAGACTATTCTGAGGATCCTATAAGTTATGCCGGGATTTGTCATCGGTGGTCACAATCTGAACAACATAAGATAGACAGATGATAAAGTGCTAATAGCCAACATGGGAAGGAAACTACAACACCTCCTAAAAAGTCGAAAGAAAGAACTACAAATAAACTATAAGAAAACCAAATGTATGGTCATCAGCAAACAGAGTAGCCCAAAATGTCAATTACAGGTTGGGGATACTAAAATCAAGCAGGTACAAAAATTTAAGTATTTGGAAAGTGTTCTAACAGAAGACAGAAAGTGCGACACAGAGATCCGAAGGTGAATTGGCATGACAAAGGAAGCATTCCAGAAGTTGAGTAAAGTATTAAGAAACAGGATAATTTCGCTAGAAACAAAGAAAAGAGTACCGAATTGCTATGTGATGTCAGTTCTTCAATATCGCAGTGAATGTTGGACAACATCAAAGATGAAGAAAAAAAAATTGAAGCAACTGAAATGTAGTTCTACAGAAGGATGCTGCGAATATCATGGATCAAGCATGTGAGCAATGATGAGGTTTCGGAAAGGATGAAAATGAAAAGGAAATTAGTTCTGAGTATCAGGAAAAGACAGCTGAAGTTTCTGGTATATGTGATGAGGAAAGAAGGCTTGGAGAATCTGATACTCGGAGGTCAGAGGGAAAGAGACGGAAAGCAGCAGATAACATATTTGATGGATGGCAGCATAGTGTTTGGTCGAGGTAACAGGAGAAGGTGTGCTAAGAGCCATCAAGGATAGAGAGACATGGAAGGCCATGATCGCCTATGTCCTGAAGGGACATGGCACATAGAAGATATCAATATAGACAAAAGTAAAATTTATCTTATGACATGATTCCCTCAGATTAAAAAAAAATGTATTGGGTAAGTTTCTTTCGTCTTTTACCATATTGTCCTTTTACAGATATTTTCTATCTAAAATTCTTACTTATCAATATATGTAATTCTTTCTTTTTTTTTTTTTTTTTTTAATATATATATTATTTGGAAAATTAAAAATTAGAATGTGTGAGAGAGATTCTAGGATTTGTCATTGGTAGCCACAATCTCAAGAATATTAGATATATGGATGGCAGTTCTGATAGAAGACACAAAAAAGAAAAAGCAGGACTTCCTATGAAAATTAACAAGAGAAAGTGAGAAAGATTGAACATAAACTTCAAGAAAACTGAATGTATGGTCATCAGCAAAAAGAAAACCCCAAAATTCCGAGTACAGGTCAGGGGAAACTAAAATAAAACAAGTAAAGAAATTTAGATACCTGGAAAGTGTTCGAACAGATGATGGAAAGTGCAACTCTGAGATCTGAAGATGTATTGGCATGGCCAAGAATGCATTTCAGAAGCTAACCAGAGTACTAAGACAGGAAAATCTCATTGGAAACAAAGAAAAGAGTACTGGATTGCTATGTGATATCTGTCCTTCAGTATGGCAGTGAATGTTGGACAATCTCTTCAAGAAGAAAGAAATTCATGGCAGCAGAAATGTGGTTCAACAGAAGGATGCTGAGGATACCATGGACCAGTCACATGAACAATGATGAGGTTTTGGTGAGAATACAAACCAGCAGAAACTTACACTTAACATCAGGAAGAGATAGATGAGGTTTCTGGGACATGCAATGAAGAAGGAAGGTTTGGAGAATCTGATACTCACAGGATGAATAGAGGGCAAGAGAGAGGGGGTGGGGAGAAAGCAGTGAGAGACATTTGATGGTTTGATCAAATACGAGTGTGTGCGCATGTGTGTGTTCTGTGCTTTGCGTGCACGTCTGTGTGTGTTCTTTTGTGCTTTGCGTGCATGTGTGTGTGTGCGTGTTCTTTTGTGCTTTGCATGCACGTATGCGTGTTCTTTTGTGCTTTGCATGCACGTATGCGTGTTCTTTTGTGCTATGCGTGCACATGTGCGTGTTCTTTTGTGCTATGCGTGCACGTGTGCGTGTTCTTTTGTGCTATGCGTGCACGTGTGCGTGTTCTTTTGTGCTTTGCATGTGCGTTTTTGTGCTTTGTTAGTGCATGCATGGTTTTTGTGCTTTTTTTGTTTTTTATTTATTTATTCTATAAAACCTGAAAGAAATACTTTAGAAAAAAGACGAAAAAATATTTTAGATGATATATAACAATAAAATTAAGAACTAAATGATATATCTGTAACATTTTAAATGGGTTGTTTTAAAATCTTACATTATTAAAGTTGTGATAATGTCCTATAGTATTAATGGCTGATTAAGGGTTTTTAACCCTTCTACAGGGGATGCAATCAGCCTATTTTAATCTTCATTAACACGACAGCTGAATTTTAAGGTTATGATTAAGGAAATATGAGTGACCATAAATATGGATATACTTTTGTAAGAAAAATATTTTTGTTAATGTTCTTTTTCAATTTTAATAAAAATATAATTTTCCTATTTTTATAATTCCGTAGCTAAATCTGCTGCTAAGAAAGTCGGTTCTCTGTGTAGGGCCAGGAAGTTTTCCCATCCAAAACAGTCCTACACATATACAAATCTACCATCCGCCTGTGCATTGAATATTGCTGCCATATCTAGTCGGGTGCTCCTGCTATCCACTTAGGTGTCCTCGACCAAATCCAACGGAGAATCTGTCATGTGATCAATCCCGACTTGGCAGCTCAGATACAGTCACTTTCTCACCGACGCAGTGTGGCTTCCCTGTGTCTCTTCTACAAATACTTTCACAGCTTCTGCTCCGATGAACTTAGCTCACTGGTGCCCCCTATAAATGAATTTCCTTGAGCCACAAGATTAGAAACTAGGTCCCACCCTTTTACTGTGAAACCGATAAATTGTAAATGCAAATTCTACTACATTAGCTTCTTTTCTCACACTTCCTGCCTGTGGAATTCCCTTCCATTTACTTGCTTCCCCAACAGCTACAATCTCCAAGAATTTAAATGTAAAGTCAAAAGTCATCTCCTGTCTCGCTGACTTACATCCTCTCTCTCTCATGCTTTTTTCTCCGTCCACTCCATTCTCATCAGTATTCTGTTCCTTCTCCTACTCTCTTCCTGACACCCTTTGCAACCTCTCACTCCTTCTCATAACATTCCTCTTATGGCAATTGGAGTAGATAGATCTATCTATCGCCCGGTTCACACCTCACCCACATCTATTGAACAGGTTAAGAGGCTCATCCCTTGTTCCCTGTTTAGGATGTGGTTTCCGGCTTTCTCTTTTCCAATCTTCTCACTATTACGTAGCCTCCTGCACATCAGTGGCGTTACCGCCTTGCTCGGGGTGAGATGATTAAAAAAAAAATGTAACCCCCTGCACAACAGTGGCAGTAAAATGCCTTGCTTGGGTCGATATGATTATATATAAAAAAAAAGACATGTATGTGTAGCTAATCAGTATTTCATCGACTGGTTGATTCATTTTCTATGGCTCATCAACAGATAAGAAATTATGTAAATATAAAATGGAGGATCAATTTTATGTTACAATCAATATATAAATTGATCCCTCACTTTATGGCCACATTCATTTTTCTCTTACCCACTTCCTAACACCCACCATAACCTGTCTTTCTCATAACTTACCTCCTCTGTAACCCTCTGCACAACAGTGGCAGTAAAATGCCTTGCTTGGGGGCGACACGATTATTAGAAAAAAAATAACAGCATAATGCAGGGTTTTATTTTATTATGTCCAACTTAATTTTCATTATATTTTAATTAGGTTCTTTTCTAATTAATCCTGATTATCAGTCAGGCTGATACCTGCTACTGATAACATGTAATCTAATAAAATCTATCACATTGCTATTAAGGAGAGAAGACATGAAATAACGATTGACATTGTTTAAATTTTTGAAGATCATAGTTGACTGGAAAGTGAGGGGCCGGAAGAGAGTTCCACAAGCAATAAGTGCAATAGAAGAAACTGTTAGCATGTAATTTATGGTTGCATCTCACAATGTATAGTGTGACCCCTGAATTTGAGACCTTACTGCCAATCTAGTACTGCACTCACGTTCATGAAAACTAGTTATCATAGATGCGTTCATCAGAACAATTACCATGAAAGTATTTATGGAAAAGGCTAGGGAAGCTACATTATGGTGGTGAAGTGACTCAAGTTAAAATGCCAGATTAAGACCAATAACATTGCAGATTCTTTGGATTTTTATCAAGAATCTCTAAATAATACCAATTTTGAAAACAAGGTTAAATTGTAGTTTTTATAAATATGTAAGACTTAAAAGTGCTTAGGTCAGTAAAATGTTATCTGCTTAATTAGTTCGTGTTTGTTATGAGTACTTCTATTTTTGTTTTGAATCGGATGCCCTGAATTACAAAGTGACGTATCCAAAATACAATGTAATAAAAGTGTGGTTGCGTTGCATACTACACTGTCTTTGGTTTCAAAATGGTGCTAGGGACCAACGTTTTCTTGTCTTACAAGTATTCATCTATGCTAACAACAGCACCATTTACTCCCGCCTCAATAAGAAATCTGCCAAGGCTGATAAAGTAAACCTCATTGCTGCCTTTGATAATGATCGCCAATCTGTGGTGGACTGGGTAAAGAGATGGCTAGTAAATTTCAATGCTTCCAAAACGAATCTGCTTTCCTTTAATCACCACAGATAAACTCTCCTTTCTCCCATCAGTATGGGTGATGCTAGTCTCCCAAAAAGCAATACACACTGTGCCTCCTTGGCCTCACTCTCACAGCCAACCTCAAGTGGAATGACTGTAGTTTGAAAAAAAAAAAAAAAAAAAAAAAAAACTTACCTCATGGATGACTGTGTGTAAAAGAATCTCGTTGGGAAGCCATATTGTTTTTATGTCGACAAAGTGCCGCAAATTCACAGCTACCACAAAACTGAAAAAGGAATGCTTTAATGATCCCATTCTTCATCACAATTTTTGAGTGCTTAACCGATCATACCAAAACAGACAAAAGGTAAGTTTCACATGTAGGCATTTACGCTGATGATATGACCATTTCCTCCCACCTCAATAAGGAATCTACCAAGACTGATAAATTAAACCTTGTTGCTGCTCTTGATAAGGACTTCCAATCTCTGGTGAACTGGGGGCAAGAAATGGCTCGCAAATTTTAATGCTTCCAAAACAAAGCTGCTTTCTTTTGATCACCACAGAAAAACTCTTCTACCTCCCATCCATATGGGTAATGCTAGTCTTCCAAAAAGCAATATACTGTGTCTCTTCAGCCTCACTCTCACAGCTGACCTCAAGTGAAATAACATGGAATCAACAGCTACAGCTAGGAAGTTCGAGTCAATGTCAGGCCAGGAAGTTTTTCTCGTCACAATCCATCTTACACATTTACAGTACTGTGCAAAAGTATTATGACAAGAACTATTTTATCTTTTATAAGGCATCAAAATAAAGTTTAAAATCACCCATGTCCTAACACTTTTGCATACTACTGGTAGTGTGCAAAAGTATGAGGATGGGGGATTTTTCTAAAAACCTCATTGAAATTCAAATACAGGGTAAAAAGCCGAACCTTTGTAAGAAGTATTTAACTAAAGAGGAAGGAAGGCTTCGGAATTTAAATTGGCCCCCACAAAGCCCTGATCTCAATTCTATTGAACATCTATGGAATATTTTGGATAAAAAAATTGATAAATCTAATGTTACTTTGCAAGACACACTTTGGGAACAAATACAAGCTGCTTGGCAGGAGATACCATCAAATACATTGAAGAAGCTTGTGATGTCAATGCCTGACAGAATGAAGGCTGTGATCAAAGCAAAAAGCTATTATACTAAATATTAAATTTATTTTGTAACTAGTATTTTTTTCTTGTTAAAGCATTTGTTGAGTAAATCAAAATTACTTTAATTAAATTGTTTATTTTCTGTCAATATGCCTCATAAAAGATAAAATAGTTCTTGTCCTAATACTTTTGCACAGTACTGTACAAATCTAGCATCCGTCCATGCCTTGAATACTGTTGCCATATCTGGTCGGGCACTTCTATTAATCTTGGGGTGCTCAACAAAATTTAAAGGGGGATATGCAATGTAATTGATTTCAATTTGGTAGCTCGACTCCAGCCACTTTCTCACCGGCGGAATGTGGCTTCCCTCTGTCTTTTCTACAAATACTTTCATGGCTTCTGCTCTGACAAGCATATCTCCCTAGTGCCCCCTCTACACGAATTTACTCATGCTACTAGACTGGTAACTAGGTCCTACTCTTTTACAGTGAAAGCAGTCAAATATTACTGTCACTTCTACTCTGTCAGCTTCTTTTCTTGCACTTCCCACCTTTGGAATTCCCTTCCATACACTTGCTTCCCTGATAGCTATAATCTCCGAAATGTTTAAGTGCAACATCAGTTGCCATCTTTTATCTCCTTAATTTCCATCATTTTTCTTATTCTTTCTCTGACATGCCCTGTATCTTGTTCCTCTTTCTTTAGGCTCTTCTCTCTTGTAACACCAGTAGCAATACTGCTTTGCTTGGGGTGGAGCGATTCTTTCTTTTTAATTTTATTTATATATATATATATATATATATATATAGTCATCCGCAGACAGATCTGTTTCTCTGTATCACAGCTCATCAGTACGGTTAGACTCCGATTACTTCTGACCCAGGATTGAAACCCGACCGAAGTGGTGGTCAGTCGGCAATTCTACCTCTGGGCCATGGGCGCACGGTACAAGAAGGCAGACTTTTTTAGCATGTATATTATCACCATACATGCTCAATAGCCAGAGTGCTCTAATTCAGTAGTGAATGAGTGATGCGTACATGCCAGGGTAGCTACTGTTTTTCAAAGTCTACCATTCTTCCAGAGTGCTCAATCAGGGTGTGAGAGCATAAATAGTCATCCGCAGATAGATTTGTTTTGCTGTATCACAGCTTATCAGTACAGTTAGACTCCGATTGCTTCTGACCAAAACACACACACACAAGAGCAAGCAATGCAAGTTTTGTAAAAATGTGTCAACAGCAGTGAAAGTGTTAATCATTAAACTTGAAAATGTTATTTTCTTTACTCTTAAATATTCTGAATTATATGGAAACAGCTTAAGAGATTAAAATGGAATATTTATTTTAATCCAGGTCTGTCTCTATTCGCCCGTTCAAAGCTTTTGTATAATCTTCTAACCTATTTTATTTCAATATGCTTTTATTAATCTGCTTAATACAGTTTGTTCCCAAATTTATAACTACCTAAGTTTCTTGTGTCTATTTACATCTGATTCCCAAAATAAGGGTCATGGCTCAACAAGGGTCATAAGGACGTTCCTGATGGTCATAGGAGGATTTAGAATGGAATTAGGAAGAAAAAAACTGAAAACAATGGAAATAATGAGGGAAGTACAACTCACCACCAGAAGCAAAATATAATGTTTGTAACAAATATTTTTTAGAATCTACCATCTGCCTGTGCATTGAATATTGCTGCCATATCTGGTCGGTTGCTCCTGCTATCCCCCTAGGTGTCCTTGACAAAATCCAACAGAGAATCTGTAATGTAATCGATCCTGACTTGGCAGCTCGGATACAGTCACTTTCTCACCAGCGCAATGTGGTTTCCCTGTGTCTCTTCTACAAATACTTTCACGGCTTCTGCTCTGATGAAGTTAGCTCACTGGTGCCCCACTAAATATGAATTTACTCGAGCCACAAGATTAGCAACTAGGTCCCACCCTTTTACTTGTAAATTGTAAACACAAATTCTACTCTATTAGCTTATTTTCTTACACTTCCCACCTGTGGAATTTCCTTCCGTTTACTTGCTTCCCCAACAGCTACAATCTCCAAGAATTTAAATGTAAAGTCAATAGTCATCTCCTATCTCACTAACCTGCATCCTCTCTCTCATGCTCCTTTCTCCATCCATTCCACGCTCATCAGTATTCTCATCCTTCTCTTACACATTTCCTGACACCTCCTGTATTCTGTCACTCTTTCTCATAATTTTCCTCCTATACATCCCCTGCACAACAGTGGCAGTATAATGCCTTGCTTGGGGTGATACAATTATAAAAAAAAAAACAAAAAAAAAAATCTTTCTTGTCAGTGTTCTTAACTCAACACTTTATAGATCAGGAATTATAGAGTGAAAATTTTAGATCAAAATCCAGTTAATAACACTTGGGCTACAGACTTTTTGATCCACTTTTTGTATATGCTAAGATCAACAGTCATTTTTTAATGTTGTACTGAACTTGCTATTTCCTTTGCTTGATCATCTTGTAGTTGAAATATATCTTAAATATGGCCAAGTACTGTTTGGCCTGGATGTGCATTTGTGGCGCTGTGGGTATCAGTTTGGAATGAGAAATCAGAGAGCCACGTTTGAATTCATTATATTCACTTATGTGCAAATATTCTTCAGCTATTAATCCACCTCTTCCCTCCAGCTATGGGTTAAGTAACAGGACAGATTGGGTTCTATAACCTTAGTTGGCAACTTACTATGGGAAATCTTTCTGCCCAGTCAGTCGTGTCTTTTTTTGAGATGATCACTTAAGTGTGTATCACGTATGTTACTTAACTGACTGAAATTTTTGCCCACCTTGTGAGAGAGCTTGCGTGCATACACAAAAGGTTACCAAGAAATCTTTGTCTGATCAGTAAGGGAAGGGCTTAGAGCTGAGAAATCTGTATATTGTTCCACATGTGCCTGCTTTCTTACTGGAATCTGCCTGTTCTAGTATATAAAAGGTGTGTGTATGGGTTTGTCGGCAGATACAGCAAATGCTGGTTAAAGTTGTCATGCATGAAGAAGGTGTCAATACCAACATGTGTGGTTGAACATGGATCTCCAGGTAACAAACGTAACTGTTGAATGAATTATGCCTTTGGGATCATGTGACAATAAATATTCAGTATATAAAGCACTCAGATAGAAGTCTGAGTGTGTTTTGTATGCTGCATCATTTCAGTGTTGTGCGTCATTGAAGAGATTGTTTCTGAGGGAATTACTCGAGAGAATTATTCAGAGAGCGTTATTGTTTATTATTCAAAAGATTTGTTGAGTATGTTGACATTATATGAAATATTATAATAGCGAGTTACCATAATTTCCATTCAGAATAATGTTACAAAAAAACCAACATTATAAAAACTTTGTATTGAAACATTAAAAATGTAATGATTTTTTTTTTTTTTTAGTCATATCACCCCAAGCAAGGCATTCAGCTGCCACTATAGCGCAGGGGGTTACATAGAGCGATTTGGTATAGGAAATGTCAGCAGGAGGATGATAGACGACTTAGGAGGTACATAGGGAGAGTGTTGGAGAGAATGTGTGCGAGTTAGTGTGTTAGGAGGTATCTATTGACCTTATATTTAAACTCCTGGAGGTTGTAGCCGTTGGGGAAGCAAGCATGCGGAAGGGAATTCCACAGGCAGGAAGTGCGAGAGAAGAAGCTGTTGGAGTAGAAATTGTGGTTAGTTTCATTGGTTTCACTGTAAAAGGGTGGGACCTAGTTCCTAATCTAGTATCTCGTGCAAATTCACACCTAGGGGGCACTAGTGATTTAAGTTCATCAGAGCAGAAGCTGTGAAAGTATTTATAGAAGAGGCACAGGGAAGCCACTTCATGCCAGTGAAAGAGTGACTGCAAGCGGTCAGCTAAGTCGGTATCGATCACATTACAGATTCTCCGCTGTATCTTGTCAAGAACCCCAAGGAGAATAGCTGGGGCACCCGACCAGATGTGGCAGCAGTATTCAATACAATGGTAGATTTATGTATGTGCAGGATAGATTCCGACGGAAAGAATTTCCAGACACAGAGAGCCGACTTTCATAGCAGTGGATTTAGTGATGGATTCGACGTAGTCATTCTACTTGAGGTCCGCTGAGGGTGTCAGGCCAAGTAGGCGTAGTGTTTTACTCGAAGTTCAGCATTTAAATGTAAATTTTTTATGTCCAATGTGTGATATTCGTTATGGTGCAGTGGATACTGGCTCAAAACAAGAAATCGGAGAGCAGAGTTCAAATTTCAGTCGAATTCCTTGCATTCACATATGTGCAAATATCCTTGAAAGGTATTAATCTCTTCCCTCCCATTATAGGCTTAGCTGGCAACCAGTCTACCGCAGAAAGCAATGACAACCTACTGCTTGATAATCTTCTGCCCAGTCAGTCATGTCTCATTCAAGACCTGTTCACCCAAGCATGTATCACATATGGCACTTAACTGACTGACTGAATATAATAGTTGAAAGCATGATTAAAGCTTCTACTGGGCATAAAGTGGGGGATCAGTTCATTACGTCAAAACAATATAAAACTGATCCTCCACTAATTACTACTTAATATAATACATCTATTCCCCCTCTAGCTATGAATCAAATAACAGGGCAAATTGAGTTCTATAGCCTTGGCTGGCAACCAGTCTACCTCAGGAAGTAACGGCAACCTACTGTGGGATAATCTTCTGCCCTGTCAGTCATGTCTCATTCAAGACCTGTTCACCCAAGCATGTATCACATATGGCACTTAACTGACTGACTGAATATAATAGTTGAAAGCATGATTAAAGCTTCTACTGGGCATAAAGTGGGGGATCAGTTCATTACGTCAAAACAATATAAAACTGATCCTCCACTAATTACTACTTAATATAATACATCTATTCCCCCTCTAGCTATGAATCAAATAACAGGGCAAATTGAGTTCTATAGCCTTGGCTGGCAACCAGTCTACCTCAGGAAGTAACGGCAACCTACTGTGGGATAATCTTCTGCCCTGTCAGTCATGTCTCATTCAAGACATGATCGCTCAAGTGTGTATCACGTATGGCATCATGTATGGTACATGTGTACCAGTCATGTTAATGCTGGAATTTTTAAAGTCCAAGATGTACCTGCATTGAACAATTGGTTGAAATAATCTATGGTAGCCTTCTCGATCACCAAAGTTAAGCAACATTGAGCCTGGTCAGTACTTAGATGGGTGACCACTTGGGAATACCAGGTAATGTAAGTGTTTATGGATGGATGTGCATTGTGGTGTGGTGGATATCGATTCGGAAAGAGAAATTGGTGAGCCGAGTTTGAATTCCAGTTGAATACCCTGCATTCACTTAAGCACTGGTACCCTTGGGAAAGGTATTAATCTGTTCCTTCCCTCCAGTTATGGGTTAAATAACAAGGGTAGGACTTGGGGACCCTGCCCTTAAAAACAAATCCCAATGAATCTTACAAAGACAGTAAAACAAATAAACTAAATAAGACAAATCAAAATGATTTCCAGCATTAAATGGCCTAATGAAGGTTGATATGCTGGTTAAATAAACCAATCAACCTATGGTAGCCTTCTTGTTGAATATGCTTGTTGGTCAAGGGTTGGGATGATTTTGGCAAACAGCCAATCAGGAAACAGCTGCTCTAGACTGCAACACATGAGACTGTGCCAAATAATCACATAGGTTTTAACTGACTTGGTCAGAAAATGTCTATTATGTCACTCTGCCAATGATGGGCCACTTAATTGTTAGGGCGCCGCTCCTATTTGACTACAAATGGACTGTCCCCATTGCTATATATAGCAATGGTGGATTCTCTACAAGAGAGTCATAGAGAGTCACTTGAGAGTCCCTAATGAGTTACTGAAGAGTCAGTGCGAGTCAGTGAAGAGTTAGTCACACTTCCAGTGGTGTACCGGAAGTAGTCATGTATACACACGTCTTATGACGGATTGGACTCTTGTATCTTTCTATTGTAAATATTACTGATCACTTCTGTACTTACTAACCGTCTTTCCGCGGAATACAATTTATATTCTGATTCTGTTGTTGAGTTATTTATTTATACTTGACGACATAACATTAATGGAGGCAGTCTTTGCAATTCTAATCTTCTGCCGAGTCAGCCATGTCTCTTTTGAGATCATGATCACTCAAGCGTATTTTACATATGGTACTTAACTGACTGACTGAATGTATGAAGATGGTATCTCGGCTTATTTTGTTAAGTGCAATGTGTCATTAATAATCCCTTATATCTAGTCATTTGGCTTATGGTCACATGTTGAAACATTGGTCCTCTTATGAATCATTGAAGTTAAGCAACATTGGACACAGTCATGCCTAGATGACTGTTTGGGAATACCAGGTGCTGTCAGGTTGAATGTGCATATGGTGTAATGGATAATAGCATGGAATTGGAACTTGGAGTAGATTTCTAATTCCAATCAGGTTCTTTATATATTTTTACACTAACACGTAGATATCCTTTGAAAAGGTTTGAATGCACCGATACTTTCTCAGGTTATATGTTAATTAGTAAGACTAAATCATTATCTCTTCAAAATTCTTACAATCTATAAATATTTTTGGTTTTAATTAACATAGAAAGGTTGAAAAGCCATAAAATAATAATCATCTAGGCATTCAGTTACTGACTAATTTAATATATATATATATATATATATATATATATCTGAACAACAGTTAGGTTGCTAGTTATCCTTTTTGAAATTATAAAAGATATCTTCCATCAGAGCTGTATGTCTAAGGAAGGCTGTAGAACGTATTGGCTGAAATGCTGTAGTACCAACCATAAACAACTCTTATGGTGATAATCATTCTTCTTAGAATTGTAAAAGATGTGTTCTATCAGTGTTTTTTTTTTTTTTTTTTTTTTTTATCTGAAGAATGCTGTTGAGTGGATTGGCTGAAATGTCATGGTAACAACAAAATCAACATAAGAACTCTTGGAATGATAATGACTCTTCTCAAAAACTAGTATTATAAGGAAGAAAAAGTAGTTTTTTTTCTAAGCACCAAGAGAACTTGTAGGCAGGTTACAACCACTTTGGTCACATACTTTAGTCTCTAAATAGAGCATCACTGCAGTTAGTGATTTTGAGTTTCTGATTATTCCATTGCAATTATGAGTCTCTATTTCATTCACAAGACTTTGGTTAACCCGAGGAATAGTTTAAAGACACTTACCAATAGGCAACATACTATACAAGTATTATTAAGTATTTGGCATATATACACTACCGGCCATAATTATTAGGCAACCCCAGTTTTTTAAAAAAAATGGTGTATTTCATACTATTTTTTAGTATTTATTGCCAAGTGAATAATTGTAAATAAAAATAGATTGGTTCTTTTGTTAATACTGTACAATAACATGCGCATCAAATGAATTTATAAATATTTAATAATTACCTATATTGCAGTCTCATCAATAAAAGAATGAAGAAAATTTAGGGTGATTAAGGACGAGTTCATCTTTGCTTCCTTGTCTTGTAAAATTTTGCAAAGTAATAACAAAAGAACCATTCTATTTTCATTTAGAATTATCCACTTGGTAATAAATGCTACAAATAGTTTGAAATACATCATTTCTTTTAAAAAAAATTGGGGTGGCCTAATAATTATAGCTGGTAGTGTATTTTTTTGTCAGTGATGTCTGAAAAGAAAAAGAAAAAGAAATCCTGCTCTTGCTCAACAGACTGTAGACATGAATAAGGCCATAGAATGGATTGGCTGAAATGCTCACTAATCCAAACAACTCTTGAAATGATGATGGTCCTTGAAATTATAAAAGATATCTTCCATAATGGTTGTATATCTAAAGAAGGCTGTAGTGTGGATTGGCTGAAATTTTGTGTTAACAACCAAATCAACATCAAAACTACTTTTGAATTTGAAATGATAATTAGCATTATAAAAACAATCTTTAATAAAAGTTTCCCATCTGAAGAAGATCGTAGGATGAATTGGCTGAAATGTGGTAAGAGCATCAAAAGTAGTCTGAACAATTCTAATTATAATAGTTCTTATTGAAATTATAAAAAAAACTAGCAGTATAGCCCGGCGTTGCTCGGGTGTAATGAAAGCTTTAAAACTAATCCATGGTCCTGGAGCTCAGACTCTTTGGATGTTGGCACGAAAGACTAAAAAGCAATAGTTGTTTCCAGTTAAAGCGAAACTGTAGACTGAAAGAAAAATGAATGGATGTAAGTCAAATTTGAATTTCCTGGTATCGATATCAAATAAGTTTTTTCGTTGTAAACTGAATTTTGAAACCTAAATAAGTCCTCTGAGTAAATGGTATCATGGCTGAGACTAAGAACTACAATTATACCTACTTAGAGCCAAACCTGAAGCAAAAACTAAAATAAAAGGGCTGAAAAAAATACAGACATACAGGCAGATAAACAGACACACACCAACATCTTGCCTTATATATATATATATATATATATATATATATATTATCAATTTTTTGCACTATTGTAAGAACTGCAACTTTGAAACTTCTGAATATCGTTTCTTATGTCTTTGTCTATGAGTGTATCAAATTTGATTAAAATTGGACCACTCCTTCTATAACCCGATTTCTTCGAGTTTCGATATTTATCGGGGGTACCTCGACACAAAACCTAGCTAAGAACACTTGCAGACGTTTATAGTACAACTGTGTAAATTTTCAAGAAAATCGGTTCAGCCATTTCAGAGTCTATAGGTAATGAACACACACAGACACACAGTTCCATTTAAAAATAAGTTTAGATTGGATTAGATATCTTTCATATCTGAAGAAGATTACAGAGGGATGGACTGAAATGTTGCGGTAACACTTATATCAACATTAAGAATGTGTTTAATGGTTTGAATAACTCTTGGAATGAGAATAAGTCTTCTCATATTTTGTAGAAATTTTACACTTACTGAATGGGTTGATTGAATGGATCTTGGAACATAACGAATGGTTACAATGATGCAATAATGACTTTTTGCTAAATGAGAAATTATCTGAAAAATGAATAGTTGTTTTTGGAAGGCATTGCTTATGAGATTGCTTTCTCATTGGGTGTGGCCCCATTGTAGGATCGAGCTTTATACCATCTGGCCTCGCCACTCCCCAACCTGTGTCTAGTATACTACTTATTGAATGAGTCATGCAAATTAATTTAAAAAAAACAGGCAAAAGTTTCTGGCAAATGCTTGCTTGTTATTTTGACCAGCTTTTCTGAAAGATCAAAGTTGAGTGAAGTATTTGAGTCATATGAAAGATGAAGCTATTTTGTGTTCATGGGTGGTGTTCTACACCCCCTCTCCTGTTGACATTTTCTTTAGGTGTAGGACGAATGGATAGCAATGAAAAGCGTATCTTTTTACCAGTTATTCACGGAATGTCTATTTCGAATCTGATAATTTGCTGAAAATATTAAAGAGCAGCAACAAAAACAGAATCGGGTTGTCTGCAATATAAACATTATTCGGGTATGTGGATCTTGCCACATAATCCTTTATATACTAACGGATGACAGAAAATGATCTTGTGATATGCTTACCATCATACTGAGCAGCCCCTCACTCCCCGAATATTCATTTATGATGAATAGTTGTTCTCTCAAGGAGGCTCCTTGCCTCAAATGTCTATTGAGACAAGCTCTCCCTAGTGGTTGATTCCTTGTATTGCTCCAATAACTACCTGACTCACTCTACTATACTCTGTCTTTACAAGAGCCAGATCAAACCAAAAATGGAATATTGCTGCCCTATCTGGGTTGGATCTGCCCAATCCTCACTTGCCTCTTAAAATTGTCTATACAAACCAATCTAGTAATGTTCCACAAACAAAGCAGATGATAAATTTTCACTTATAAGGGTAGAACGTGTTTTCTCTCAAGGTGGTTCCTTGCCTTGAATGTCTATTGGGACTGAAGCTCTCCTTTGATCTCAAGTGGAAAAATGGCTGATTCATTGTCAGTCAGTTAAGTGCCATACATGATACACGCTTGGGTGATCATGTCTTGAAAGACATGACTGACTGGGCAGAAGATTATCTTGCAGTAGGTTGCCATTACTTTCTGCGGTAGACTGGTTGCCAGCCAAAGCTATAGTACCCTATCTGCCCTGTTATTTAGTCATAGCTGGAAGGGAAGAGACGGATTAATACCTTTCCCATGGGTATTTGTGCATAAGTGAATGCAAGGAATTCAATTGTAATTTGAACTCAGCTCGCCAATTTCTCGTTCTGAGCCAATATCTACTGCACCACACTGCACATCCTTGCACTATAATGCGCATCCTAGGTTCATTGTATCACTCCAATAACTGACTCACACTGTTATACTCTATCTAAACAAAATTCAGATCAAACCGTAAATTGAGTATTGCTGCCATATCTGGGTTGGAGTTGTCTAATCCTCACTTGCTTCGAAATTGTCTAGACAAACTAATCTAGTAACGTTTCACAAACCAAGTAGACATTATATCTTCACTTATAATGGTGGTAGGGTCGTCTCTCTTTTCTTTGAGAGGCTTAATTGGTTGCTTGGAATTTATTATAAAATTACAGTTTTCCACTCTGGTTTCAGAAAGAACAAAAGCTCAGTCGATCACCTGGTTTGATTGGAGTCTTTTATCAGAAATTCTTTTATTAAAAAGGAACATTTAACGACAGTTTTCTTTGACTTACAAAAAGCTTGATACCTCAGAGAATATTGTACCATGAAAGACATAAAGTGCTCTTGTTTTATTTATTTTCTCAATAGCCTATGGATTTTTTTTTTCTTTTTTGTCAAAAATATAGAGAAATCTATGATTGCACAATGTTTTTCTGTTTTTGTTTGTTTTGTTTATTTTCGATAACCCTTGTTTGAAACATATACTCAGCCATCTTTCATGTAAATCTGTATTTACCAAAGGTTGTGAGCACTGCTTCATATATTGAAATGAATATATATATATATATATATATATATATATATATTTTTCTCCCACACCTTTGGTGGTTGAGCTCTCTTGGTTCATTCCCGGATGGTTGAACTATTCATTCTGCTGTTCCAAAATGGAGAAGTTTACCCCGGATTATTCCTTGAAAAATATTCCTTACCCAAACACTCACTCTTTTCTCCTTCACCTCACCGAAAAAATTGAAAACTTCATAAGGCGACTTTGATGGAAGGCACACTTTTTTCTCCACTCTACAGACTCTGCACATCATTCCACGGATTCCTTTAACCTGATGATCCAGCGCACACCACCTGTATGCAGATTTCTGAACTCTTTTGAGAAGGACCTTTTCGACCTGATCCCCAAAATCAAATTCTGTGGGGCTTCAAATAAATTCCAGAACTTACTAAAATCAGACATTAGAAACCTGAAAAAATCTAAGCACCTGTGGGTAAAATCCGACAAATCTAACAACATTTATAAATGTGATCCTTTAAATTACATAAGTGTCCTTAAAAATAACCTAACTACTTAATTACAAAGTAGACAGAAGGAACCTAGCATTATCTGAAATTAATAGAGACACAGCCAAATTCGCCAAAGAATTAAATATTAGTGACAAAATTGGCAAAATCGCCACTAAAGAAGCTTACGTTTTGTTTAAGGACCACAAACCAAATTTCCAAAACAAATTACAAACCAGGCTAATTAATCCTACAAAAAGTGACTTAGGCATAATTTCCAGGGAAATTCTAAAAAATCTAATAGAGAAGCTACTATTGAATCTACAACCAAACCTTTGGAAAAGTTCTTCAGATACGATCCACTGGTTTAACAACATCAAAAACAAATCTAAATCCACCTTCCTTAAATTCGATATTGTCGATTTCTATTCCTCTATATCAAGGGACCTTCCTGAGAGTTGTTTAAGATTTGCTAAAAATTAACGTGAACATTTCGGATAGGGACTATGAAATTATCTTTGCGGCCAGAAAATCCATTCTCACCTTTGATGATTCCACATGGACAAAGGGGCCAGGGGAGGTTTTTGACGTCCCTATGGGAGCATATGATTCAGCCCAGGTGGCAGATCTTGTGGTAATTTACATTTTAGATGTTCTAAGCAGATTTTTAGACCCAAAACAATTAGGCCTATATCGGGACGATGGATTAATAATTATCCCTAATTCCAATGGGCCCTACACAAATAGGATAAACAAAAAAATAATTAGAGCCCTGAAGTACCTCAGTTTTAAAGTCGAAGTCACCTCTAATCTTAAAATTGTAAACTATCTAGACATCACCCTTAACTTAAATGATGGATCCTACCAACCATTTCTCAAAGAAAATAGTTCCCCCTCTTATATTAATATTTCATCCAACCACCCCAAAAATATTATAAAACAGATACCCAATATAGTGAATAATAGAATCAACCAATTATCATCCAACATTAAAACTTTCAACGCAAGTAAAAATATTTATAATAAAACTCTTCAAAAAAGCGGATATAAGAACAAGTTAACATATAATAAACCTACAATAGACTTCGAATCATCCAAAAATAAAAATAAAGGAAACTGTAGAAAAAGAAAGACAATTTGGTTTAGCCCCCCCACCCACTTATTGTAAACTAACTAACATCAATATTGGTAAATATTTTCTCAAGTTAATAGACAAAATTTTTAATAACAGTAACCCTCTACGGAAGATTTTTAATAGGTGCACCCTTAAAATTAGTTATTCATGCACCCCGAATATGGACAGCCTTATTAGTTCCCATAATAGGAGTATTCTGGTGAACTTGCACAATGCTGAATCTAGGTCCGGAATTCTAAACGAATGCAGCTGTAATTCCGTGGACGCCCGCCCGGTGGAGGGAAAATGCAAATCCACCCAGGTGATTTATGAAGCCCGCAGTTCGCCATCTAACAAAAAAAAAAACGACTTCCGGACCTATATCGGTATGTTCGCCGGTCCTTTCAAACAAAGACTGTATAACCACAGGTACTCCTTTTCGAACCCCGGTCAGAGGTACCAGACAGTCCTTTCGCAGGCATTCTGGAAAATATAAGAGGAAGGGCTGGATCCTGAAATTAGCTGGAAACTGATAGGTTCAGCCCGTATTCCGAGGAATTTTCGTGATAGATGCTGTCTATGTTTACTGGAAAAAATTTCAATATTAAAATACCCCCACCAACACTGGCTCCTGAATCTTAGGAGGGAATTTATCAGTAAGTGCCGCCACAAGGCAAATTTTTCGAATATTTAAATTTAGAATTTAAATCCCCGTTGACTAGATGTTAGAATATAAATTAAAAGGATTCAATTTAAGTTTTAATCTTAATTTTACCCTACCTTAAAAAGTATTTTAACCCCCCTATCTTCCTATCCCAAGCTCATTTAATTGCCTATCTTTAGAAAATATGGATTCTTTTACTAAACCCCTTTTTCCTTGGTTAACACATACATGTGTGTGTGTATATATATATATATATATATTTTTTTTTTTTTTTTTTTCTAAAAATTTTTTTCTCTAATAATTTTTAAACTGATAACTTCCTGTAATTGGCATTTAGCTCGCTTCTACCAAAAAGTTTTAATCAAATAAACTTAAATAAAAATTTTTAAAATCTTATATTGAAACCCATTCTTTCTCGCCTAAATACACCTCTTCAAACAGCCCAAAATCTTAACCTTAAAGTAATTTAACTCATTTAGTTGTCTATCTTTATAAAATATGAACTCTTATTCCTCCCCTTCCTAAATATACCATTTCAACACCCTGTAACCCCGCGACTACCAGCTCTGTCCTTTTCTACTTTGCCGACCAGTTGTTAACCTAAAACCCCTCCACACTCTACCCAAGGGCCTTCGCCATTTGGAAAAAAACAATGTCGCTGACGTGACGTAGAATCTCTATTAGAGATCCTATGTCGAAATGTACACCTGATACCTTTGAATTTTGAAAATTTTCTCTAATATATATATATATATATATATATATAAAACGTAGAATATTTGGTATATAAGTCAGGTAAATTCCGATAACTCAAAAGAACTGAATGGTAAATTTATTTAATTTAACAGAGCAATATAATATCTAAAATTTTTCTAGAGTATATATATATATATATATATATATATATATATATATATATATAGTTATGTGTCCATGTCGCAATGTAAAATTGATACATAACTATATAATTATATTATATTAAGCTCTATAATACTCATTATATTGAGCACTGTTTATAATAAAATAAATGCCAGAGAACTCAAAATAAAAAAAAAAACCTTGAGTCCTCTTCACTTGGAATTTTATATATATATATATATATATATATATATATATAAAAGAAAAATTAAGGCAGATATCCGATTTCATGGTAAATCGGAAGTATAGGCCTATTTCAGGTGAACCATCATCAGTTTTCGTCTTTATTGTACAAAAGATTTTACACTAATATATATACATATATCTTTTTTCCTCTTTCTCTTTTCAGCTTCTCTCCATCCTTGCTTTCATCTGTGCATCAGTTTATCCCAGTTATGCAGCAGCTGGCCTTGGATGGGTGCAGTTTGTGACAATTGTGACTTTTATTTGCTTCACAATTCTGTTTGTTCTACGTTTCATGAATATCTATGGCAGGATACCAGCTCCAATGATAGTCATTGTAAGTAAAAATTTTAATTTTTTTTTTTTTTTAATCATCTCACCCCAAGCAAGGCATTCCACTGTCACTATTGCTAATGGGGCTACATAGGGGAAGGTAAAGAGAAGGAGTGGTTAGACATACGGAATGTCAGGAGGAATGGTAGCAGGTTAGTGTGTTAGGAGGTGTCTATTGACCTTACATTTAAACTCCTGGAGATTGTATCCATCGGGGAAGCAATCGTGTGGAAGGGAATTCCAGAGTCAGGAAGTGCGAGGAAAGAAACTGTTGGAGTAGAAGTTGCGGTTGCATTTTATCGGTTTCACTGTAAAAGGGTGGGATCTAGTTGCTAATCTAGTATCTCGTGCAAATTCATATTTAGAGGGCACCAGTGATCTAAGTTCATCGGAGCAGAAGCCGTGAAAGTATTTATAGAAGAGACACAGGGAAGCCACGTCGCGCCGGTGGGAGAGAGACTGCAGGCGGTCTGCCAAGTCAGTATCTATCACATTACAGACCCTCCTCTGAACCTTATCGAGAAGCCTGAGGAGAATAGCAGGGGCACCCGACCAGATATGGCAGCAGTATTCAATGCACGGGCGGATGGTAGATTTATATATGTACAGGATAGATTTAGACAGAAAGAACTTCCGGGCCCTACACAGAGAACCGACTTTCATAGCAGCGGATTTAGCAATGGATTCGATATAGTCATTCCATTTGAGGTCCGCTGAAAGTGTCTTTTTTGTTTCTTTGCTACTTAATATTCTCACTCCAGCACAACGACATCCCATGTATAATTTTGCCTGAAAATTTGTAAACACCGACTGGACATATGACAAAATTTTTCTGTTTCTTAATATTTTGTTTTGATCTTTTTTGAAGGCATCTTTCAGTTTGTACTGGAAAATAGTCCATAGTACACTCACATGGAAATGATATATGAAAATAAATACTACAGCTAGATATGAAAAATTGGAATCTGATCTCCTATACTTTCAATTGAGATTCCCTTGCATGGTGTTTGGGGGACACTAGAGATAAGTCATGTCAGATAAACATAACCTTTTTCTCTTCAGCCAGTGAGAAATCTGACTTCCACCCACTCTGCTTATCTCTATATGATGATGCTTGTCTTTGGAACTTTAATGGGCAGCATTGGAACTCATCTCAAAAGTTTCTACATGCAGCTACAGATGGTCCAGTACTCTTTTCAATCCTAACTGATTGTATATGTAAGTCAGCTAGTGGAAAACCCCAGTGTCCAGCTTGCTGTCATTTGTTCCCAAAAGTTTTTATTTATATATCTATTTATTTTCTTTTAGTCAACTGGGTGGCACTCTGGCATTTCTTTAGGGAATCCATTATTAGATCTGATATGCTTTGACCTCTCATCAAAAGAGTGGGTTAATGACCAAGGTGAATAGTACCTTTAAACACACTTTTCTCTGACTCTTGAACTATGTGTATCTGCCCAGTTTCATATCCTAATGTAAACAAAGTGTTTGTATGTAAAGAAGATGGATTTTTTTTTTTTAATTAATTTAATAGAATTTTATTAAATGTTATGTGTTTTAGTGGATGGGTTTTTTTGTTTACCTTTTTTTTTTTATATAATCATTTCACCCCAAGCAAGGCAGAAATGCCATTAGTGCACCGGGGGTGAGTTACAGCAAGAGAATGAAAAAGATACAGGGGATATTGAAGGAAAGATAAGTGATGGATGCAAATCAAGTAGATAAGAAAATGGTAATTGACATTGCATTTAAACTTTTGAAGATTGTAGTTATGAGAGAAGCATGCCAATGGAAGCAAGTTTGAAGAAGAAACTGTTAGAGTAGAAGGGACGGTTATTTAACTATTTCGATGGTAAAAGGATGGAATAGCAAAAATAAATTCATGTGGTCAGGGAACCAGAGAACAGGCAACAGCAATTGCCATGAAAATATTTGTAGAAAAGACAGAAGCCGCATCACGTCAATGAGAAAGTGACTGTAGGTGGGCTGCCAAGTCAAGATTGATTATATTGCAGATCTTCATTAGGATTTTGTTGAGAACCTCCAAATGAATAGCAGGAACACCTGACCAGATATGGCAACAATCAATATTCAACGCATGAACAAATGGTAGATTTATTAATGTGCAAAATGGATTCTGACGTGAAAAATTTCCTGGCCTAACCCAACATTCTTAGCAGTAGATGTATTTGAGAAGATGCTTTGCATATATTTTCATCTGCATAAATATTATACAAAGTTACAAAAATTTACATTAATAGTTTTTTTTTTTAAAATAAAGATTAAATGGAAAAAAGGAAATAAGCTACCGGACAAAAGTTTAGGAACGATCTCATTAATACTTGATTGTGAACAAAATATCAACAAAATTTAATATTTGGTAAACATCCCCTTAATTTCAATGGCTTCACTGCATCGTCGACCATGTGATCTAATTAATTTATTGCAAAAATCAGCAGTAATTTCCTTCCATTTGTCTTTCAATAACTCCCATAGGTGATCCTGGTCTAAAACTGACTGTATGCTAAAATAAACCAAAGCAGTTTTTTTTCAATTAATTTGCACAAATGTAGTAATATTATTTTGCACTTATTATATAAAACGGTCAAGAATTATTAATTTTATGACTAGTATTTCCCATCTTAATTTCACTCTCTTTTTATTGCAACTTTGTTGCGAGTAGTAATTAAAATTTTTTGCATTGTTAGGTGAAGCATTGTCGATTATGTATTTTATGATTTAATATTATTTTTTATATTTCTAAACGTTTTAAAATCTTTTCACCTCAAGCAAGGCAGTACTACCACTGGTGTGCAGGGGGTTACATAAGATAAGAGAGATGGGGGGGAAAAAAAAGGAGCAAGTCACAGCAGGTGTCAGAGAATGGGTAAGAGAAGAATGCGAATACTGGTGGGAAGAGAGTTACATGGGAGTAGAGTGAAAAGGGAGAAGAACAACATACAGGGAGCGTTTGGGAAAGGATAAGAGAAGCAGAGGAGTCAATAGGATAAGAGATGCATTTAAATTCTTGGAGATTGTAGCTATCAGGGAAGCAAGTATACTGAAGAGAGTTCCACGTGCGGGAAGTGTGAGAAAAGAAGCTAGTAGAGTAGAAGTGGTGGCTGCATTTGGTTGTTTTGACTGTAAAAGGGCGGAACTTTGTTGCCAGTCTGGTTGCTCGAGTAAAGTTTTGTAAAGGGGACACCAGAGAGCTAAACTTGTCAGAGGAGATGCTGTGAAAATATTTGTAGAAGAGACAGGGAAACTACATCCTGTTGGTGAGAAAGTGGCTGGAGTCGAGTTGCCAGGTTAGGATTGATTATATTGCAGATTGTCTTTGGGATCCTGTCGAGAACCTCTAGGCGGCTGACTGATTTTACAGGTAATATCTTCCGTATTATATAGGAAACATTGGGTGTGGTTTATATTATTTGAATTAAATTTACTTATTGGTTCCTTGATATCATGGCTATATTTGTTGACCCCCACCTTGTTGTAATTGCTTATGCTATTAAGAAAGGATCCAGCAACACCTGACAGCAGTGAAGTGGATTGATTTCTTTGTGTGCATAATGTGTCATTCATTGTGCAGAGATACTTTGTCCTGTCAAAATCTATGACTCCTGAAAATCTGCAGGTCCTGCGAACCTGACAATATTAATGCTGTATTTTAGACAAGTGTCTCATAAAAGAAAAATACATCTAAATCTCAACTTATTTATAAATGGAACTGTGTGTCTGTCCGTTACCTATAGACTCCGAAACGCCTGAACTGATTTTCTTGAAAATTTACACAGTTGTACTATAAGCGTCTGCGAGTGTTCTTAGCTAGGTTTTGTGTTGAGGTACCCCCAATAAATATCGATAATCGAAAAAATTGGGTTATAGAAGGAGTGGTCCGATTTTAATCAAATTTGATATGCTCATAGACAAAGACATAAGAAACAATATTCAGAAGTTTCAAGGTTGCGGTTCTTACAATAGTGCAGAAAATCGATAATATATATATATATATATAAAAGGCCAGATGTTTGTGTGTGTGTGTCTGTTTATCTGCCTGTATGTCTGTATTTTTTCAGGAAAGATTGCGTTCTATGGCAGCAGTCTACCGCAGAAAGTAATGGCAACCCACTGTGAGAAAAGCTCCTCCCCAGTCAGTTATGTTTTGGAAGAGATGCGATCGCCCATGTGTGTATCATGTATGGCACTTAACTAACTCATTCTGGAGGGAAAAATTGTCTAGCATGATATTAAAAACTGATTTTTCTGACGGCAGATTTAGTTTTAATTTTTGAATGGTGTTAATATTGTAAACAGAACCCCCTTTAAAGTCAATAATAAATCAATATATATGTTTTTTTGGATTCTGACAAGTCTCAAAATGATTACACCTTTCCCATAAAAAAAAAAAAAAAATTCCTAAATTTCTGGGTGAGCGAGTCTTTTCCAGTAGATTGGCAACTGGATCCCACCCATTGCCAGTTAGATCAACCAAATGCAGATGACAATTCTACTCCTGCAGCTTCTTTTCTCGCACTTCCCGCCTGTGGAACTCTCTTGCATATTCTTGCTTTCCTGACGGCTAAAACCTCCAGGAATTTAAATGCAATATCAATACTCGTCTCTTAACCACTTGACTCTAGTTCTTTCTTCACCACCCTGTATATCCTTTCCTTTCTCTCCACCTTTGCAACTGTCATCACACCTGTATTCCCATCCTTCTCTTGATCCTTTCTGACTGGTTCGTCTTCCTCTTCACTCTCTTCTACTTAATCTTTTTACTCTTATGTAGACCCCTAATTGTTTTACTCTTATGTAGCCTCCTGCACATCAGTGGCGTTAACGCCTTGCTTGGGGTGATATGATTAAAAAAAAAAAATCTCCTGTAGTTTGTACACTGACTAACCCAGTTCGTATATATCTTTAATTTGATAAAATCTACTGTGCAACCACTATTCATACTTCACTGCCTTTTTTCTCATAAAGGGAATATATATATATATATATATATATATATATATATATCTCTATCTCGACTCACATCACGATTGTCACTTGAGGTCTCTTATTTAATTTTTTTTTTTTTTTTTTTTTTCTTGCAAATATATTTTCTTTTGCTTGTCCTCCTTAGACATCCAGTGATTTGAATATATATATATATATATATATATATATATACACACACACACTCATCTATTAACCACTTGACCCTAGTTCTTCCCACACCGTCCTGTATATCCTTTCCTTTCTCTCCACCTTTGCAACTGTCATCACACCTGTATTCCCATCCTTTTCTTGCTCCTTTCTAACTGGTTTGTCTTCCTCTTCACTCTCTTCTACTTAATCTTTTTACTCTTATGTAGCCCCCTGCACATCAGTGGCGTTACTGTCTTGCTCGGGGTGATACGATTAAACAACAATTCAATTTATTGCTCTCAGTATTACTTTCTTTATTTCTGTTGCATGTTTCAACTAATTACTTGGAGATGCTTTCGTCAGGATCAAAGAAATGAGTACCGTTATTTATCCTACATGGCAGTGAATGTGTGACATGGATGATGATGATGAGATTTGAAGCAACAGAAACGTGGTTCTACAGAAGGATGCTGAGAATAATACGGACAGAGCATGTGAGCAACAGCAAAGTTTTAGGAAATATGGGAATGAAAAGGTTATTCATACAGACAGCCGCAGAATTACCTCCTGCATAATAAGACATTAGTGGCATTTCTGTCTTAATCTAGCTAATGTCTTAGGGGGTATTTCTGCCCCACTCTGTATGTAGGATCAGAAAGAGGCAATTGAAATTTTTAAAACATAATGAGGAATGAGAGCTTTGAAAATTTAACACTCACAAGGTAAGTTGAGTGCAAGAGAGACTGAGGAAAGCAGAAAATAATCTACTTAAGGAGTTTCTGTAAATGGTTGGCAGAACATTTCAGGACAACAAACATTGAAGAACTACAAAAAGGAAGTCATGAAGAGCCATGATCACCCACATCCTGAAGGATAGAAGAATGAAATAATTGACAGAACAGCAATTAGGAGAGAGAGCAGAAAGACAGGATATATTAAAAGATTCAAAGGACAGGAAATGGTGGAGAGTTGTGGTCGTCCCCCTCCTGAAGTCTTTCAAACTCCACCCATGTTTATTGAACAGGTGAAGTGTCTCATCCCTTGTTCCCTGTTTAGGATGTGGTTTCCGGCTTTCTCTTTTCCAATCTTTCCACTCTTATGTAGCCCCCTGCGCATCAGTGGCGTTACCGCCTTGCTTGGGGTGATATGATTAAAAAAAAAAAAAAATGTTTAACCCTTATTTTTCTTTTATTATTTAAACTAAGAAAATTTGTTGTCAAATTCATTTTTTAATGATTTTTACTAAATATCTAATTATTTGACTTTTTTTTTTGTTTTTGTTTTTCTTCAGGAATTCTGCTATTTTCTTGGCGCTTGCTTCTGTCTGTTGATTGCCGGTATTGTAGCTGCTGTATGGGGACATGTTCCAGCACTTGGTGCTGCCGCTGTAAGTATCTTTAAGTTAAAACCCCAAAAACACATCTCTTTGCAGCCTTGACATGTTTAAAAAGCAATAAACTGTTGCTGAAATTAACTTAAAATTGATAAAAGAAGATAATCAACTCTGTTTTATATTGTTTGACATCTTTTTCAATTAGGTTACTTCATTTAAGCTGCATTAACTATATCAATACAATATTTTAAAAAGGTTTTGTGGCATTCCTCAATATCATATTTCTAGCTCAGATATTGCTATCCATCCCACTCCTCATTCTGCTATTCCTCTTGCTATCCGTCCTGTTCCTCGTCCCGTTATCTATTCCAGTATCCGTCCCGCTCCTCGTTCCGCTATCCGTCCCACTCCTCGTCCCGCTATCCGTTCCAATCCTCGTCCCGCTATCCGTTCCGTTATCCGTCCCACTCCTCGTTCCGCTATCCGTCCCATTCCTCGTTCCGCTATCCGTCCCACTGTCCATCCTGCTCCTCGTTCCGCTTCTATCCGTCCCACTGTCCATCCTGCTCCTCGTTCCGCTATCCGTCTGTCCATCCTGCTCCTCGTTCCGCTATCCGTCTGTCCATCCTGCTCCTCGTTCCGCTATCCGTCCCACTGTCCATCCTGCTCCTCGTTCCGCTATCCGTCCCTGTCCATCCTGCTCCTCGTTCCGCTATCCGTCCCACTGTCCATCCTGCTCCTCGTTCCGCTATCCGTCTGTCCATCCTGCTCCTCGTTCCGCTATCCGTCCCCACTGTCCATCCTGCTCCTCGTTCCGCCTATCCGTCCCCTGTCCATCCTGCTCCTCGTTCATCTATCCGTCCCTGTCCATCCTGCTCCTCGTTCAGCTATCCGTCCCACTGTCCATCCTGCTCCTCGTTCCGCTATCCGTCCCACTGTCCATCCTGCTCCTCGTTCCGCCCCTATCACGTCCCCACTGTCCATCCTGCTCTCGTTCCGCTACTCCGTCCCTGTCCATCCTGCTCCTGTTCCGCTATCCGTCCCACTGTCCATCCTGCTCCCTCGTTCACTATCCGTCCCACTGTCCATCCTGCTCTCGTTCCACTATCCGTCCCACTGTCCATCCTGCTCCTCGTTCCACTATCCGTCCCCTGTCCATCCTGCTCCTCGTTCCACCCTCCGTCCCACTGTCCATCCTGCTCCACCATTCCCACTATCCGTCCCACTGTCCATCCTGCTCTGCGTTCCACTATCCATTCGCATCATCCCTGCTCCTCGTTCCACTATCCATCCCCACACTGTCCATCCTGCTCCTCGTTCCACTATCCGTCCCACTGTCCATCCTGCTCTCGTTCCTATCCGTCCCACTGTCCATCCTGCTCCTCGTTCCACACTATCGTCCCCACTGTCCATCCTGCTCCTCGTTCCACTATCCGTCCTGGCCCATCCTGCTCCTCGTTCACTATCCGTCCCTGTCCATCCTGCTCTCTCGTTCCTATCCGTCCCACTGTCCATCCTGCTCCTCGTTCCACTATCCGTCCCACACTGTCCATCCTGCTCCTGCGTTCCACTATCCGTCCCACTGTCCATCCTGCTCCTCGTTCCACTATCCGTCCCACACTGTCCATCCTGCTCCTCGTTCCACTATCCGTCCCACTGTCCATCCTGCTCCTCGTTCCACTATCCGTCCCACTGTCCATCCTGCTCCTCGTTCCTATCCGTCTGTCCATCCTGCTCCTCGTTCCACTATCCGTCCCACTGTGCATCCTGCTCCTCGTTCCACTATCCGTCCCACTGTCCATCCTGCTCCTCGTTCCACTATCCGTCCCACTGTCCATCCTGCTCCTCGTTCCACTATCCGTCCCTGTCCCATCTGCTCCTCGTTCCACTATCCGTCCCTTTCTGTCCATCCTGCTCCTCGTTCCTCATTCTGCAATCTGTCCCATTACCCGAAACGTGTTCTGCTGTCCGTCCCGCTTCTCTTCCCGCTATCCATCCCGCACCTTGTTCCGCTGTTCGTCCTGCTCCTTGTTCCTTGTTCTGCTATCGGTCCTGCTACTCATTCCTCATTCTGATGTCCATCCAGCTACTTGTTCCGCTATCTGTTCTGCTCCTTGTTCCTTGTTCTGCTGTCCGTCCCGCTCCTCGTACCACTGTCCGTCCTGCTCCTTGTTCCACTGTCTGTCCCGCTATCCATCCTCCTTCTCTTTCCTCATTCTGCTGTTAGTACTGCTATCTGTCCAGATCCTGATCCCGATCCTTGTCCTGCTGTCTGTTTCGCTTTCCGTCCTGCTCCTTGTCGCTCTATTTGTCCCACTCCTCGTTCTGCTATTCATTTATATTAACTATTTTTGGGGGGGTCTTTTTTTTCTTATTTCACCCAAGGTAAGGCAAAAAAGCCATTAAGATGCAAAGGATTCCTGAATGTAAGATAATATGAAGAAAACACTATCGAGGAGACAGACCAATAAGGAAGAAATTAAAAAGATAGAAGATAACAATTGACATTACATTTAAGTTTTTGAGGATCAAACTTGACTGGAAAGAAAAAAGCCTGAACAGAGTTCCACAAATGAGAAGTGCAAGTGAAGAAACTATTAACATAGAACTTACAGATACATCCAGCCATTTCACCAGTAAAATGATGAAACCTAACTAAAGTCATAAAGTCTATGTACCATAGAGGAAAGTTCATCTAAACAACGGCCATAAAGATATTTATAGAAAAGGACCAGAAAAGCCATGATATAGCAGTGGGTATGTGACTGAATTTGAGATGCCAGGTCAGGACTGATCAGATTGCAGATTCTTCTTTATATTTTATCAAGATTCTCTATATACATACTAGAAGCAGAAGATAGATTCTGACAGGAAAAATTGTCTCGCATGATACAATGAATCAACGTTCTTAACAGCAGACCTGGCAATGGATTCAACATAATCTTTTTACTTTATATCAGTAAAAAAAAACATAAGACTGAGAAGGCACAGGGAATCACTCACTTGGAGGTTAGTATCAGCCATGCTGATAGAAGATAAAACAAGATCCTTAAGAGCAGTTTCATTTTGGAGGGATTAAATTTAACGAGCCATTCCTTGCACAGGTTAACAACAGGTCACTTTTAAGATCAGCTGCTAATTTGACCTTATCAAAACGATTGGACTTACTATTAAAACAGGAGTAAATATTTGTGTCATCAGTAGCGAGCTGAGGACAGAGGACTTCACGAAGGACGTTCAAGTGGCTTACGGTTACGTATATTGGTTTACACATCGTGAGAGTGTTTGTGGCACTTTTGAAATTAGCACAGATCTTTCTTCAAAGAAACTATAAAAGCATACTGGCCTTGCTACAATTGTAATACCCCAGTGGAGGTCCAAATAATTTCTCTGGTGGTCGTTCTCCATGCTGTGATGTTGCCGGGAGTTGGTTGAAAAAGTCGAAGTCTCAAGCTGGGGGTACAAGATAAACTATTGAAGCAACGAACTTCTACAACTTAGATGAGTTAAATCGATGCTTTATTTCGTTCAGAGTTAGTCTTGTAGTTGGGGTAGGCGATGTAACACTCAGCTCTAACTCTAATTAATGGAGATCAAATGCCGAACTGACTGACTCAGACGAACGGAGTTTCCTTTCTTCAGTGTGCCTGACACATGTAGCTACTTCAAGCACACGCCCGGCTGAACTGAGCTGGTCGGCTCGGAAAAATCACTTGTATTTATATTGAAATAATCGGAAGTTCACTAGACCACGGCTTAAAACAAAAGATAAGCATTGGTGACTGTAAGTCTGAAAATTTTAGGGTACTTAAATTTTGCTTCCTTTGATGTGTAAACATCCCACAGACATCCCGTCTGCACTCGGCCTCCAAAGACGTATTTTCCAGGATTTTTTTATCTTTTTATCTTAAAACTTTGTGTGAAGGCTGCCGGATGTTTT
Organism: Ascarosepion bandense; assembly: GCA_037127315.1. NCBI lineage: Eukaryota > Metazoa > Mollusca > Cephalopoda > Sepiida > Sepiidae > Ascarosepion > Ascarosepion bandense. Next base: position 1,840,336 of record JBBBDQ010000934.1, read on the forward strand.
TATACCCGGACACTTTACCTGTAACCAGGCGTTTTTTTATTGCCTGGAGAAAGGGAAAATTCTATTATCTTTTCTTTATTTTCTTAATGTGTGGTCAAGATACAGTAAAGAGAGTTTTTGACCTGGTCACCTATCACATCAAATCACTTAGTCAAATATTTTAAATTTACTTATAAGAGAAAAAGCGTTTATTTATTTTTTCCTTTTCTTTTTCACTTAGTACCTTTGTTAAACGAAACACATGTTTTTAAACTATTTTTCTATTCTTTTTAATCTATTATAATAAAATACATATTTTACAAATCCACCTTAATAATACACCTAGTTATCGTGTCACACAGTTCTTATTTATTTTCCCTCTCTCTCTTTAACGAATATAAATGTACCTATCATGCAAGGTCAAGGAATCAGCCTTGAGGGACTCAGTCAGCTGGTTAAGTGCCATACGTGATACTTACTTGGGTGATCATGTCTCTTTTGATTCATGACTAATTAAGCAGAAGATTTTCTCACTGTAGGTTATCAATTTCAAAATTTTTTTTTTCTATTCTTCCACACCCTGTTCTGCCTTCCATTTATACAAGCTTGTTAGACAGGTTGCTCATCACTCTCTTGGAGATTAGTCCCAACCATGCTGATAGAAAATAAAACAGAATTCTCTAAGATGATTAATAAAGAGCAGTTTCATTTTGAAAGCGTTAAATTAACAAGCCATTTTTTGCCCCATTTAACAACAGAATGTAGGTCATTTTTTTTTTAGATCAGCTACTTCTTATGCTTTGCAACTTTTATCAATATTTCTTTTTTTACTATCCTTCCACACCCAGTTCTGCCTTCCATTTATACAAGCTTGTTAGATAGATTGCTCATGACCCTCCACAACTTCCTATCCGTTTTGTAATTCTTAGCAATTTTTGCCTTTTTAATATCATTCCCACTCACTGTCTCATGACTCATTTTTAATACTTTCACCCCAAGTAAGGCAATAAAGCCACTAAGGATTACTAAGTATGGAAGAAATTAGAGAGAAAGGAAAACACTATTAAGGAGAGAGAACAATAAAAGAACAGGAATTAAGAAGACAGAAGATAACGATTGACATTGCATTTAAATTTAGTTATTTCTTGTCATTTCACCCCAAGTAAGGCAATAATACCACTAAGATGCAAGTGGTTACTGAGTGTGAGAGAATGAGAAAAACACTATTAAGAAGAGAGAACAATAAAAGAACAGAAATAAAGAAAACAGAACATAAATATTGTATTTAAATTTTTGAAGATCAAAGTTGATTGGTAAAGAAATACCCAGAAGAGAGTTACATAAATGTGAAGTGCAATAGATTAACTGAACTTAGTTACATTTACATTGTTGTACACTCTGACCTTCTCCAGGTGATATATGTTAGAATTTAGAATAGGAACCCTTTATTTAGTCCACGTAAAGAATGCTGTGAAGACATACCAGAAATAGAAAAAATGTGGTATGGCTAACATATATGGAGGAAAAGGGAGATCACTGCCCTTTGTGGGCTGAAGTTGAAATAATACACCCAGAATATCACTTTTTTTTTTCTTGTTTTTAAATTTGAGTCCTTTTTTTTCTTTTTTAAATTTGAGAGTCCTTTTTTTCTTTTTTTAAATTTGAGAGTCCTTTTTTTTTCTTTTTTAAATTTGAGAGTCCTTTTTTTTCTTTTTTAAATTTGAGAGTCCTTTTTTTTCTTTTTTAAATTTGAGTCCTTTTTTTTCTTTTTTAAATTTGAGAGTCCTTTTTTTTCTTTTTTAAATTTGAGAGTCCTTTTTTTTCTTTTTTTAAATTTGAGAGTCCTTTTTTTTCTTTTTTAAATTTGAGAGTCCTTTTTTTTCTTTTTTAAATTTGAGAGTCCTTTTTTTTCTTTTTTAAATTTGAGTCCTTTTTTTTCTTTTTTAAATTTGAGTCCTTTTTTTTCTTTTTTAAATTTGAGAGTCCTTTTTTTTCTTTTTTAAATTTGAGAGTCCCTTGTTTTCTTTTTTTAAAAGACTTGAGAGTCCCTTGTTTTCTTTTTTAAAAGACTTGAGAGTCTCTTGTTTTCTTTTTTAAAAGACTTGAGAGTCCCTTGTTTTCTTTTTTAAAAGACTTGAGAGTCCCTTGTTTTCTTTTTTAAAAGACTTGAGAGTCCCTTGTTTTCTTTTTTAAAAGACTTGAGAGTCCCTTGTTTTCTTTTTTAAAAGACTTGAGAGTCCCTTGTTTTCTTTTTAAAAGACTTGAGAGTCCCTTGTTTTCTTTTTTAAAAGACTTGAGAGTCCCTTGTTTTCTTTTTTTAAAAGACTTGAGAGTCCCTTGTTTTCTTTTTTAAAAGACTTGAGAGTCCCTTGTTTTCTTTTTTAAAAGACTTGAGAGTCCCTTGTTTTCTTTTTTAAAAGACTTGAGAGTCCCTTGTTTTCTTTTTTAAAAGACTTGAGAGTCCCTTGTTTTCTTTTTTAAAAGACTTGAGAGTCCCTTGTTTTCTTTTTTAAAAGACTTGAGAGTCCCTTGTTTTCTTTTTTAAAAGACTTGAGAGTCCCTTGTTTTCTTTTTTAAAAGACTTGAGAGTCCCTTGTTTTCTTTTTTAAAAGACTTGAGAGTCCCTTGTTTTCTTTTTTAAAAGACTTGAGAGTCCCTTGTTTTCTTTTTTAAAAGACTTGAGAGTCCCTTGTTTTCTTTTTTTAAAAGACTTGAGAGTCCCTTGTTTTCTTTTTTTAAAAGACTTGAGAGTCCCTTGTTTTCTTTTTTAAAAGACTTGAGAGTCCCTTGTTTTCTTTTTTAAAAGACTTGAGAGTCCCTTGTTTTCTTTTTTTAAAAGACTTGAGAGTCCCTTGTTTTCTTTTTTAAAAGACTTGAGAGTCCCTTGTTTTCTTTTTTAAAAGACTTGAGAGTCCCTTGTTTTCTTTTTTAAAAGACTTGAGAGTCCCTTGTTTTCTTTTTTAAAAGACTTGAGAGTCCCTTGTTTTCTTTTTTAAAAGACTTGAGAGTCCCTTGTTTTCTTTTTTTTTAAATTTGAGCATTTTTTTAGTTTCTTAGTTCTCAGTTTGTTTATCAAAATATTTATTTTTATTGGTGCAAAACAAAATTGCATCCGTGTTAATAATCACTTTTTTTTTATTTTTCAGTTCTTTACGTTTGCTACTCTCGCTGTTGCAGCTGTGGAGACTTTCTTTTTGTATCGTGATTACCAGGCCTCAAAGTCTGCTGCTGGTACTGCTAACATCGGCACTGTAGAGTCGACCACAACTACAACATATGAGACCCATCCCCAGTACTAAGTCAATATCTAGTCTCACTGGCCAGAGAGATTTAAGGCCACTCCCACAGGCAATCGGGCAAGCCATTCAATGTGCAGAAAAAAAAAATGGTTCGAATTGGCAAAAAAAAAAGCAAAAAAATGTCTGGAAGAGCAATAGCAGTAGTGTTATTGCAGTGTAGAATTTGACGTTCCTTACGTGCATCTGTCTTGGTGGTGCGTCTTTGTATGCTTACGTGTGTATGTGTGGGTGTGGGCGTGTGTCTATGTAAGTCTATAGATTCAGATATATTGTGAAATTGGTAACAATGATATTTTTTTTTCTATAAAAATACGATGTTAACTGTTAGCATTAGTTGAGGTTCTGAAACATTGGCAAGAGATTTTTCATGATGCGTTACCAGTTTTTCAATATTTTTCTCTAAAATGATAGCAGAAAAAAAAAATATAAGCATAAAATTGCAGGAAGAAGTATTTAACAACAATGAAACGTATTCTGATTATTCTTTTGAATATTGTCATACCGGAAAAGTTTAACCTTTGTACTGTCAAAAAGAAAAAGTGTGTCAAAGGGACTTTTTTTTGCCTCTTGACATGGCCATTATTGTACTCTCTCTCTCTCTCTGCAATTTTTATTTTTTTAAAAAGTTATTTTTAGAATTTTAATAAAACCCAAATATTTTGCATCAAGAGTATTAAACAGTGTTCTATTAGTTTAATAAATAAAATAGTGTTTAACATTTTTGTTGTTGGTTGTCAAGAAAAAAAAAATGCAGATGCCTGCAAACTATTTTAGTAAATTTACATGTCAAGAGCAAATCAAAGAAATGCCTTGAAAATGCACATTTTCAAAATTTATAATCACAATTACTTGTAATAATCTGTTTATTTAAATTTTTCTTGTTCAGACATCTTTATAAATTAATGGATAATATTTTTTTTTATAGTTATTTCTTTGTATGCTAAATGATAAATATTGCATTGTAGTTGGTTTGCATATTTTTATAAACTTGTAAATATAAAATTATTCTTGTAAATCTAATAAAAATGTTTAATTTTTTGGTGTCAATTCTCAAGGAAAAAAAGTATCATAAGTTTGGGTTTGATTAAAATTCTAAAAAAAAATACACTTTTAAAACAACACAACTAATACGGAATTCTAGAGTAATGGCGGTGTCAAGAGAAAAACAATCCTTTCAGCCCAACATGTTTTCACACACACACACGTTTCTTATATATATATATATATATATATATATATATATATATATATTGCCGTTATATAGTTTCATGCTATGGCAAGTTACAAAAGACTTGTAGTTCCATTTAGAATTATCTGATAAGACCGGATTTTGGTTTACAAAAAGAAATGTTACATTGATCTGTTCAGATCAGTTCCTTCATTTTCATTGTTATACTTTCAACTGTTGCACTCTCTAGCCTTCTTTAGGAGTCTGTCATCATTAGTTACTTTCTGGGAAGACACTTTATTCAATAAAATGGGGTAGATAGTTTTTTTTTTTTCTTCTGTCAGTGCCAGAAGAGATCCTATATCAGTTAATTTTTTCTTTGTGATAATGCACTCTTTTTTTAACTGCTTAACCCAGGTGGGTGAACTCTTGACCAACAGATAACTAGATGTACTCAATTCTTAGGTCATTCTTTTTTTTGTAGTTGAGAGTTCAGTCCCTGGGACAGTCATGTAAAATCAAGTGGCATTACAAGAGCATAATTTAATATGAAATATCCTTTTTGTCTGAATTGCAAATTTGAGAACAGTACATCTTTGTAGATTGAATAAAGTGTTTTGTACAAGTTTCAAAATTCTTGGATGATAACACAATATAAGAAACCTCTCTAAAGAAGGTCATAGATTGCAACATTGGAAATGTTACTATACGTAAGATGAGTTCACTAGTCTGAATAGATTTATGTATAATAATAATTTCTTCAACTTGGAAATTCAGACAAAATTTTTACATTTACATCAATCTCTAGCTCGATTTAATTGGAATTTTAAATTAATTTGACAGATTCATTTATTGAAAATGTGATCATTTAAAATCTATTCAGTGTTATTTTTCTGTTTGTTGTATAATACTTTTAGTTTTCGTTTTATGTACTAAAATTATAAATATTATAATGCTTGTATATATATATATATATATATACCCGTTTTCTTTTTTCTTTTCTTTTTTTTGTTTTTTTTGTTAAACTTAACAAATTACGAAATATTTGATTTTAAACCCTTTTTTTAATAGTTATCTTTCCTTGTGCAAAAAATTCCAAACATTTTTTTTAGATTTTGTGTAGAGAACCCAGCCTAGGTTGAATTTAGAATTTCCTTACGGTGTGAAGTTTCCTCTTCTCCTTGCTAATCTTTTCTTTGGAGAGTTGTCCTAATTTGACATAATTCAGGATGCAGTTAATACTTTAACTATGATTGGAATGGGCTTAAGGGACATTTGGCAAGGTCCCTGTGGGCCGGTGCTGCTGAGTGTCTAGTCAATAAGTTGAAGCTGATTGGTCTCTTGGGTGTTTACCAGGGCCATTCAGGTTTCCCAGTTCCCTCCCAACCCCGACTGTAATGCACAAAATAAGAAAGTTTAAAAAAAAAATCAGTAACTTTAAATTTTTTTATTTTATTTTAAAAATTCAATTTAACAAATTTTACTTTTTGTTTTGCTTATAATATAAGATGCATTTTCTCATTGAATTTAATAAAAAGTTTTTTTTTCTCCCCCTCTGAAGAATCTCTTTTATTAACATGAATTTGAAAATGTTGGGTAGTTTCTCTCAGACAATTTCCATTACATATTTGCAAATTATTGTAATCATAACTTTTACGGATGACATACATTATTATGATGATTAAGTATTACGGAAAAAAAAAAATGTTTGTAAGCAGTTACGTCTATTTGGTACTGCTAGGTTGAAGATCTTTTGCTGGTTATAGTATAGAACCTTTCATTTATAAAATAAGTGAAATATTTTTTTTTTATAATGTCATGTTTCTATTTTCATTGTCATTCAGGCAATGAATTCTGGGGAAAAAATGTGGGCGACTTCAATGGATGGTTACTGTTGTGTAGAAAAACAGTTGTAGAGAAATTGTTTAGTTGGATACATTTAAATTCTATTTAGTAAAAAAACAAAAACCGAAAAAACCAACAAAAAAAAATATGCGAGAAGCAGTAACATTGAATGTACAAGTGAAATATTTAGTCAGTTGGAATAAATTTTATTTTATTTATTTATTTTTTTTTTAGGGCTTAATGGTGACAGGAAAAATGTCAGGAAAAGTCATGGAAATTATGTTATTAGGCATTATTTAGTGCTAAAAAATGCTATTTTTGTTTCTTATCAGAGAAAAATAATTAAAACAATATTTTAAATAAAATAAGTGATAATTATATATTTGAATTAGTTAGAAATTAATAAATAATTTAGTTAATAACTAAAGGGGGAAAAAAAAAGATTGAACTACACGATCCACACTATAATTGTAGGGGGAAAAAAAACGTATTTTCTTTTGTTTGCACCTAAAATTTTGAATTACTGAATTATCTCCCTTTGTGGCATTAGATTAGAAAGGATTTTTCAGTGCACAAATGTTGCTACCGACTGTGACACACTATCCAGAAATGGGTTTGCTTTATTGACAAAATTTGTTCAAGCCTCCTTGACACTTCCCCTTTCGGGAAGTAATGCCTGTGCTAGTGGTGGAGGGGGCTTCATGGGACTTGAGCCAATTTCAACTTTCCTGGCAAATGCCAAGATACAAATTCATGTAAACCTAGGGCTGGTTAAGATTTAGATGATAAAAGCACTGAAACATCTACCAACATTCAATAAAAAAAATATGTCATACATACACCATCATGTACTAAAATATTTATTTCATTCTTTAAAAATTAAATATGACTTTTTAAAAATTTATTTCAGTTTGGGAACCACTGCTTTAGAGTAATATGAAATAACATTGCATTAAAAAAAAGATTTATTAATTCTTCAGAAATGTTTAGGATGTGGTTTCCGGCTTTCTCTTTTCCAATCTTTTCACCCCCCCCCCCCAATTGGAGTAGATAGACTAAACTATCACCCGGTTCACACTCCACCCACGTCTATTGAACAGGTGTAAAGGCTCATCCTTTGTTCCCTGTTTAGGATGTGGTTTCCGGATTTCTCTTTTCCAATCTTCTTACTCTTACGTAGCCCCCTGTGCATCAGTGGCGTTACCGCCTTGCTTGGGGTGACATGATTGAAAAAAAAAAATGCAGCATTACTTTTAATAACTTATCACAAACAAGTTATGGCTTTTTTTGCCCTAATAAAGCATATTTTATGACTTCCATGGCATTATTTTTTAATGACCTCTTTTCCTTTGACCGAATAAAACAAACCAGACAGGTATGTGTAAGTAACTGTTGCCCTTAGTTATTTCAATAAATATCAAATTAAATATTTAATGTAATTTTTTCTCAGTTGAAAGGAAAGGAATGTTTCTCTAGTTATGGATGATTTTTTTCTTTAAATAATTTTTTAAAATTGTATTATTCTTTCTATTTTATCCCGTTTCTGCTGAATTATTTAATTCTTGTATTATAATTATCAATTTGATTTCAAGGGCAGAGAATTATTCAATTATCAGTTTGATTTCAAGGGCAGAGAACTCTTCCGTTATTAGTTTAACTTCAAAGGCAGAGAACTCTTCACACTCATCTCTGTCACTTAAAGGAATAGTTCTATACAATAACAGAATGAACAAACGAGTCTTCACAAATAAGAAAGGGGTAAAGATTTACTTTGTATTTGGAGCAGAAATTAATTCAGTACACCTAATTTCTCCAAGCTTGTTTAGATTCGTTTGGGAAGGTGACTGTTTTTACAAATTAAGAATGCATTGTGGGAAACCAGAATGTGGTCATTTTTTTTCTTAGAATCATTTGATAGATGAATGAATGTCTGAATGAATATTTATCTATTTTAAATAATTTTATTGGTTGAAAAAAAAAGAAATGAATTAAATACAGAACCAGATAATTGTTCATTTTTCTAAATCTCCCATTTGATTGTTTAAGTTAAGAACTGCCAAGACTTCATTATAGAGTGGTTTTGGAACTGCTATCCAGGTTTAAAGTTCCTCTGCTATTTAATTCTCTTTTGCTATATGAAATACAAAATCGTTTTGTTAAGTACGTCCAAAGGGTTTAAGGTGTATAAGTTTCCCCCAATTCATCTGAAAATGGCCAGTGAAGTTGTGGGTTACTAGTAAGGGAGGAATGGATGACTCTCTTTCTTCATATAGTCAAGAACTATCTGTCTTATGGCAGGTGACTGTATGCATGGCTGGGGTGGGAACATATATTGAAAGAAAATAATCCATAAATTATAAATACTTTATTTATAATAATAAAAAAAAAATAATTTCCAATCTGCCTTTATCATACTTTACATATATTCATATTACACACATTGGGCATAAAGACACATACACACGCAACACACTCTACCATACAAATTCATACTCACTCGTAATGTGCACATAAGACAGTCACATGCATATAATGCATACATATGCATTTTGCAGATTATATGTCTATGCAATAATGAAATTATTTTCTCTTCATATTTTTCTCTTTCATAGACAGCAAATATTTAAAATTTCATTTTGCTTTTTAGCTTAAGGAAAATGTAATTGCTTGCTGCTTTTGGGTCTTTCAATAAATTATTTTTGCTAAAAAACAAAAACAAAAAAGACACAAAAAGCATAAAATATAATCCACCCTTAATGCATTTCTGAAAATAATTTTTTTTTTTTTTTTTTAATGACTTATTTTAGATTTTTTTTAAATTTAAAAAAACATTTAAAAATTTTTTCCCTTTATTTATGTATTAAATGATTATTGCAATTTTTAACCAATATTTAGTACTTTTCTGTATCAAGTTTTTTTTTTTTTTTTTAGTATCTCTTTCATTCCCTTTCTGTTAATCTGTATTGCAACATACTTTTTGTTTGTTTAGCAAAGCCATAAAAAACAATTCTGGCAGAATTTCCATCAAAGATAATTTAGAAATTTCTTGTATTTTATTTGATTGTAACACAGAGAAACAATAAGAACAAAACCTTGAAACAGATTTGAGGATTTCCTCTCTTTTCAAAACTGATATTTTTTTTCCCATTTTAGTATTTGTTGCTTTAGTTTCATTTTTTCCCCTTTTGTATGATGGCTAATTTCACTGGGTCTTGTTTCTTCTCTTAAAAGAAAAAAAAATACTTTCTATTTTCAAAATCTTTATCTGAAACTCCCCTACTCAATACGCCATTTTGAATTTTAAAAAGATTTCAGTTACCTTGTTTTCTTTAAAAAAAAAAAAAAAAAAATCAACAAAAAACAAACTGAAAAAAATTGTTCATTTTCTTATAATTATTAAAATAATTATTACTATTATTATAATTTTTATTATTATTATTAAAGTTATTGTGTTTTCAAAATCCTGGAAAATAAAAAAGACAAAAAAAATTCTTCTTATTTCTGTTTCTTTTATTATTAATTTTATTTGTTTAAGTTTAACATTTCTTTTATGTTGCTATTGACACTTCTCTGAAATTAAAACCTGGATTAAATTCAGTGAAACAATTAAATAAGAAACAAAAAAGGAGCTTATATGCTTGAATGTGAGCTTTTATGATCAATTTTTTTTTTTTTTTTTTTCACAAAAATATTGGTTTGCATTATACATACAAATTTTTTTTTTTTTTTTTTTTTTTTAAGAGGTTAAAAATCATGCATTTTTTGTTATCAGTTGTACTATATTCAGGCAATTTTTTTTTTCTGGAGGGGTTAAAAATTTATCCACCAAAATTCAGATGTCACACTATACATGAAGTTAACTTATACATGAGTATATGTGATATTTATTTAATAGTTTTTTTTTATTTGTTTTTAAAAAAGGAGTTATTTCTGATTTTAAAATTCTACAAAAAGTTTTCATTGGTTAAGCATTGTTGAATTTGGTCAATACTTATGTGGGTGGCTGCTTGGGAACACTGGTTACTGTTCGCAAGCACCTAAAATCTGAAATGTGTTTGGGCTTTAAATAACTTGCAAAGCAAGAACAAAACAAATAAACAAACTGATCATTGATTACCCAATGAATGAATACTAAACAAAATAGAATTTAAAAATTGAAAAGAAAAAAAATTCTACATTATTCCATTAAAAAAAAAACAAACCCAAAACCTGAAGAAGCTTAATAAGAAAAATGTTAGACTTAAAAGTTTTCCTATTTGTTCCTTATCAAATCTGTGTTTTGTCCAATTATCTAGTGGCTATAGTAGTTGCATTGTGACTTGGAGAAATTGGAATGCAATGATTCTTCTATATAAACGGTGGAACAGTTGCCTAAACACTGATTATTCAAATTTCAGATTATTTGATGAAAATTTCAAGGTCCCATGAATATTTAATTTTACAACTTTGCTCTAAAGGCAAATATTTAAAGTGATTATTTATCGCTGTGACGAGGTTTGTGAACAGAACGCAGTTGGTCAGCTTTTTGAAGTAACTGCCAAATTTGAAACATTGTTGAATTCATTGCATTCACTTACACACAAATACTCTTGGGGAAGGTATTAATCCATCTCTTCCCTCCAGTTATGGGTTAAATAATAGAACAGATTGCCTGGCAACCTACTGTGGGATAATAATCTGCCCAGTCAGTCATGTCTCTCACGCGACATGATCGCCCAAACTTGTATCATGTATGGCACTTAACTGACTGAATATAATAGTTCGAAACATGTTTAATGCTTCTACTGGGCATAAAGTGGGGATTCAGTTTTATATTGTTATAAAGTAATAAACTGATCCTTTACTAATTACTACTTAATAATATTATCTCTTCGCCTCTCTAGCTACGAGTCAAATAACAGGACAGATTGGGTTTTATAGCCTTGGCTGGCAAACAGTCTACCACAGAAAGCAATGGCAACCTACTGTGGGATAATCTTATGCCCAGTCAGTAATGTCTCTTTTGAGACATGAGCGCCCAAGCTTGTATCATGTATGACACTTAACTCACTGAATATAATAGTTGAAAACATGATTAATGCTTCTACTAGGCATAAAATGGGGGATCAGTTTTATATTGTTATGAAGTAATAAACTGATCCCCCATTAATTACTATTTAATAATATTATACATCTTTTACCCCTCTAGATCTGAGTTAAATAACAGGACAGATTGGGTTCTATAGCCTTGGCTGGCAAACAGTCTACCACAGAAAGCATTGGCAATCTACTGTGGGATAATCTTGTGCCCAGTCAGTCATGTCTCTTTTGAGACATGATCGCCCAAGTGTGTTTCACATATGGCACGGCACTTAAATGATTGACTGACTGAAACAATTTTAACACAAGAATGATAGGATTAAATAAAAAAAACCAAAAAAAACCCAATTGATTTTGGGTTGGTTTATCTCTACAAGAGAAAAATCATCACAACAGTCAGCCATTTTAAACAATGTTGAAATAGTTTTAACACTAAAAAAAAAAACAATGATTGATTTAAAAGTATGGTAAAATTCCTGACTTTGACTTTATACTAAGTCACTATCTGATTGTCAAGTGGTATAATGGGTAGTAACCCAGAATGAGAAGTCGAAGAGCTAAGTTCAATATCCACTCTAGTTCATCATATTTATGCACTAATACCCTTGGGGAAAAACATGAATCTGTCTCTTTACTATTAGGGATCGTGGTGAGGATTGTCCTTTGCTTTCGTAAAGGGTCTTTAAGATTTTGCTTTTACTTATCCAAATACGTGGTTTCAGAAATGAAGTTAGCTGATTGCCCTGTCTTTAAACATGCTGATGTTGACGTTAATGATGTGCTATGCAGATGAATAGGTGATAGTAATTCAGGGGATTCAAGAAATATGTTTTTTATTTTGTTTAAATTATTAAACTTAGCCTACTTCTGTAGATTAAATAGTAGAGCAGGTATTGTTTTTCAGCCATGTTTGGTAGCCAGTCTAGGAGAAGGATAATTATGAATTTAAAACCTGTATGTAATCGTGGCAAAGCACATTATATGGGAAAGGACAACTCAACGCCGTTGACTAAGCACCAGGACTACTTTGCTCCAGAAAAACACAATTTGTTTTTTTTTTTTTGTTTTTTTCTTAAAACAAAAAAAAAATTTACATAATGCTTTACAAATGCTATATTTGAAGAAAAATGTTCATTAATAAAGTTTTTATTCCTTAAGAAATTTTATCTGGCTATTTAAAAAAAAAAAAAAGTTGTTTTACTGTTGCTCAGTTGGCAGTATGGATTTGTCTTGCACTCTGTACTACATGCTGGTAATGAGAGGATTATGGAGGATCATGAGAGGATTATGGAGTCTACGGTAACTCTATGACCTCCCCCTCCCCCAACTGCAAGAAATAAAACGTCTTGCACTTCCCCATCCGGTGGAGAGAAAGTTGTTGATGAGCTTAATGAAACTGGATCCATTTAAGCAATGTTGAAATAATTTTAACAGGTAAATTGAAAGAAAAGGCTTTTAAAAATGACTAAATCTCCGTAGCAGTGTTTCCCAACCTTTTTTGGTCATGCCCCACCTAATCCCCCCTAAAATCCTGATGGTCCCCGCCCTCCCATATGTTGATATATAATTCTTATATAAAAAGTGAACTCCGTTTTAGGTGATGCTTAAAACACCAATACTTTGATTTAAGCTTTTATTTTAAACTTAAAATTTAAAGTTTGTTTAACACTCAAACTACCTTAAGGTGGCTTAAACAAACTTAAAAACAACATAGCATCCGTGAAAAACAAAAAATAAATAAGACAAAGTTCTGAGCAAGAAATTACCAAAAAATAAAATATTAGGGATTGTCTTATATTATCTTTATGTTTATATGAAACAATCAAATAAAGTTCCAAGGTGTGTAATAGAGAATTGAAATATTTAAATTCATAAACAAAAACTAATTTCAAAGGAAGCTTTTTTCTGTAATACTTTGATCAGTACTTTTAATTAAATTGTACATTCTACAGTAAAGTAAAGATATCAAATGCAAAATATAATTCAGCTCATTTCAGATAAGTACAATAAAGTTAGTCAGTTGGTGAGACCCTTGTGCTTCATGCCTGCTGCAAAGAGATTTTATATTAGGAACTAATTTAATCAGTTTCAGTTTCGGATCTCCTCGTTTAGTAATATCCAGTAGATTTCTTTCCTTCAAAAAATAAATCAGTTGCAGCACTCAAGCCACATTCAGCTAAATATGAAGATGGAACTAGATCACAAGAACAAAAACTTTTATTAGCAAAACACCTAACAATCAAATTGCCCCCTAAAAAATCAAATGGTTCCCCTGTGGGGCATACACCCCCATGTTGGGAATCACCGCTCTATAGCAATAGTAAGATTTATTAGTTGTTTGCTTTATAGGGAAAACATTTGGTCATCATTGCAACCACAGCTGATGCTCCTTTTTGATTTATAAGATACTAGCAGTATAGCCCAGTGTTGCTCGGGTGTAATGAAAGCTTTAAAACTAATCCATGGTCCTGGAGCTCAGACTCTTTGGACGTTAGCACGAAAGATTAAAAAGCAATAGTTGTTTCAAATTAAAGCGAAACCGTAGACTGAAAGAAAAATGAATGGATGTAAGTCAAATTTTGATTTTCTGGTATTGATATCAAATAAGTTTTTTTTTTTGCCATAAACTGAATTTTGAAGGCTAAATAAGTCCTCTGAGTAAATGGTGTCATGGCTGAGACTAAGAACTACAATTATACCTATTTAGAGCCAAACCTGAAGCAAAAATTAAAATAAAAGGGCTGAAAAAAAAATACAGACATACAGGCAGATAAACAGACACACACACAAACATCTTGCCTGTTAAAATATATATATATATATATAGATTTTCTGCACTATTGTAAGAACTGCAACCTTGAAACTTCTGAATATCATTTCTTATGTCTTTGTCTATGAGTGTATCAAATTTGATTAAAATCAGACCAATCCTTCTATAACCCGATTTTTTTAAAATTTTCAATAATTATCGGGGGTACCTCGACAAAACCTAGCTAAGAACACTCGCAGACACTCATAGTATAACTCTGTAAATTTTCAAGAAAATCGGTTCAGCCGTTTTGGAGTCTATAGGTAATGGACACACACACACACACACACACACACACACACAAAGTTCCATTTATAAATAAATTTAGATTTCTTTTAAACAATTCTCTAGGGAGATCAGTTTTTAAGTCAAGTAAATGTTATTGTTCATTTTGGTACTTTTCATGACTAATGTTATAAGTTTGTTTTGCATATAAGTCTGTCACAAGGGACGAAATTGACTGCTGTCCCTTCTCAGAAGAGAAAACAGTTAATGAAATTAGCCTTTGAAACAATATTGAAATAATTTTAATAAAAAAATTAAAAAAAAGTTTAAATGTTGAACAGAATTTCCAACTTTGTTCCGAGCCTGAATCTGTTGCAATGGTTCGTGTTTATTTCTGCCCCCCCCCCTCTGTGATGAGAAAGCTTTTGATTGGTGGGGTATCGATCAAATAATTTTAACATCGAATGAAAAAAAATTAGGAAGAATGATTTAATGCGGTTTACTTACACCAACTCAGCATCTTTGAACTATTTCAAATAATTTCCTCTTGTGCAAGGCAATAAAGTCACTAAGATGCAAGAGTTACAGAGTGAAAGAATATGAGAAAAAGTAAAGCCGTAAGGCGGGAACAACGACAGAAGATAACGACATTGAAGACCAAATTTGGCTGTAAAGCCGGAAGAGAGTTCCGCAAAAGAGAACTTAGAGTTGCATCTGGAAATTTCAACTGCTAACATTTGAGACCTAACTGCCACTCTAGTATAGCGTTTAAATTCATAAAGTCATGATACTGAAGAGAAAAAGCGCGTTGGAACAATTATTGATAGAAAAGGCACAGTGGTATGTAGTGGTAAAGTAATTGAAACTGAGGAGCCAGTTCAGGACTGATAATGTTACAGATTCTTAGGGTTTTGTCAAGAATCTATAAATACATAAAGAAAAATTAACATGACAGTGAACAACTTTCCTAGCAGCAGACTAAGCATTTGATTCAATATTGCCTGAGATGCCAATTCAGGACTGATAATGTTGCAGATTCTTAGAATTTTTTTTTTAAAGAATTTTATGAAGCAATAGATTCAGCATTGCCTGGACAGACAAGAAATAATCGAAGCTATTATTACACAGATAAAACAACCCACATTAAATAAACATCTTTCTCTTTAAGATATAATTTAAACTGAAAGATATTTCCTGTACATGAATGAATTTGTAGTGTTGCAACTCTAACCCTAACCCTGGTTTGTTCTCAGGGTGCAGATTCTTCCAGTCAAACGTTTGTGGCTTAAAAAAACAACACTTTGGCAGGATCGTTACCCATGAAATATAGCCATGAGCCAATTGTAGCAGTAAGCACATTTTAATCAGTTGTATCCTTCAGCTGTAGATGGGCGAGGCAAGTTGAGTGGGAGGGGTACCGTCTAATGGGCGTGTTTTTCTTTCGTGTAACATGCTCCTGTTCCGCTCTACTCTAGGGACCACTGTCTTAGAGAGAACAGTGTTGCCTTATCAGCTGTGTTTAAAAGTAATTAATCAAGAACGTAAGTTCTGGCTTCAGTCAGTGTCCTTCTTTGTCAGGTTCGTTTGACTTGGTTATTGGAAGGTCAGCACCATTAAGCTGACAAATAATTGTCAAGGTCATTTCTGTGACGCAGGTGGGTCTTTAGCAAGATATCAGCTCAAAGCAGATATCATTACTTTTTTTAAAACTTTTGTTACGATTTCTTGAATTTTCAGGTTCAATATTTCAGAGGGTTTTTATTTGTAAAATAAAATATAAATTTTAAGCAATATCTTATGTGTTTTGTCTTCATTCTATTGACTAATATATATATATATATTTTTTTCTAAACATATACTGTTAAATATAAGAGACAATGAATGTCTATTATGTTTAATCATGAGCCGTTCTAAACGTCGTATTTTGGCTTTAATTTCAGTTGAAAATAAAGACAAAAATTCTTCAACAGTTGGATAATTTTTTATTAAGTTGGTTCTAAGCTTTCTTTTTTTATCTTTTTTTTTAAGTTTGTTATTTTTGGTAACTGTTGCCGTTGCTTAGCGGAGTCTTATGTCAACACAAGATAAGATCGTCGCTGATGGTGGATGTTATTGTGTTACCACCCTTATAACTTCTCTGAAGATGGCTAATGTGAGTCGAAAGCTTAGAACCAACTTAATAAAAAATTATCCAAATGTTGGAGAATTTTTGTCTTTATTTTCAACTGAAATTAAAGCCAAAATACGACGTTTAGAACGGCTCATGATTAAACATAATAGACATTCATTGTCTCTTATTTTTAACAGTATATGTTTAGAAAATATAAGTCGTTTTAATCTAGGAAATGCTATACACATTCTTATGGTGATGTTCTAAGCGTAGTTTAGATGTGTAGAAAGCCGAAAGGATGTACATTGTGGCGCAATGGATATGAACTCGGAACAAGAAACCGAAGAGCCGAGTTCGAATTTCAGTAGAATTCTTTGCATTCACTTATGCGTAACTGCCGTTGGAAAAAGGGCGAATCACGAGAAACGGGTATTTTAAGGAAAGCAAAACTCTGCATCCGACCGTGCATTGAATACTGCTGCCATATCTGGTCGGGTAGCCTTGCTATCCACCTAGGGTTTCTTGACAAAACCCAACGGAGAGTCTGTAATGTGATCGATCCCGACTTATCACCCGTCCGTGCATTGAATACTGCTGCCATATCTGGTCGGGTACCCCTGCTATCCACCTAGGGGTCCTTGACAAAATGCAACGGGAAATCTGTAATGTGATTGATACCGACTTGGCAGCTCGGATACAGTCACTTTCTCACCGGTGCAATATGGTTTCCATGTGTCTCTTCTACAAATACTTTCATGACCTCTGCTCAGATGAACTTAGCCCACCATACAATAATTTGCTCGAGGCACACTATTAGCAGCTAGGTCCCACCCTTTTACTGTGAAACAAATAAATTGTAAACGCAAATTCTACTCAGCAGCTTATTGTCTCGCACTTCCCGCCTGTGGAATTCCTTTCCATTTACTTGCTTTCTTGACAGCTACAATCTTCAAGAATTCAAATGTAAAGTCAATAGCCATCTACTATCTGACTAACTTGCTTCCTCTCGCTCTCTCTCTCTCTCTCTCATGCTTCTTTCTTCATCCACTCCACTCTCATCAGTATTCTCATCCTTTTCCTACTCTCTTCCTGACACCCCCTGTAACCTGTCACTCTTTCTCATAACTTACCTTCTATGTAACCCCCTGCTTAACAGTGGCAGTAAAATGCCTTGCTTGGGGCGACACGATTATATATATATATAATTATGAATTAATTGTACATTGCAACACGGAAATTTCTATGTTTCGAGATAGATTCTCATCATCAGGCAATGTTGCTGTTGGTTGTGCAGATGATTTACATTTAAATGATAAAAACCTTTGGTTTGCTGTGTATGTATGTGGAAAGATATAAAATTTACATGTGTGTTTCTTTTGGCTAATCAAAGTGGAGATTCATTTTTATTGGCCCCAAAGAATACATACTAACCAACTTTTCTCTTTTTTTCTTTTTTCCTCCCTCATCCTACCCTTTTTCCTTCTTTCTTTTCCCTCCTTAACGGTCAAGATGTTAACCTGCCTTTAACCTGATCTTATCATTTTCCCTTCTTCCTCTTCAGTTTTATTACATTTGATGTGATATTCTCATTCATCACCAATTTTATATTTTTTCACTTACTTATCATTTTTACTCTATTTATTTATTTGTTGTAAATTTTTTTTATGAAAGGAAAGATTTTTTTTATGTATAATTTTTGGTCTATCTGTTTATTTGTTGTGAAGTTTTTTTATAAAATGAAAGGTTTATTTAAAAAATAATTTTATATTCTAATTTATTTTTATATAGTTCGTCAGTAATTATTTTTCTTAAGCATTTGTTAGCAACAAGTACAATTAATTCATAACTATATAATTATACTAAACTCTATAATACTCATTATATTGAGCACTGTTCATAATAAAATAAATGCCAGAGCACTCAAAATAAAAAAAAACCTTGAGTCCTCTTCACCTGGAAATATATATATATATATATATATATATATATAAGTTAAAAAAGGATTAATTCAATGATGTTGAATGACCATTTCGATATGAAAATCCCCACGGGGGATAACACATCACCTCAGCAACAGAAAAATCCTTTCAGAAACTGGAGAAAAATCAGTCTAATTTTCCTTTTTAAATAGATTTGCAAAGAAATTTAAAAAGAAAAGAAAAAAGAAAAAGAAAAAAGAAAAAGATAAAACAAAATAAAAAATAATAAAAACAAATAAACAAGGAAAGAAAAAATTGACATCGTCTGGGTTTGCAAAAAAAGGAAAGAGAATTGTAACTTAAAAATTAACAGACGGCCGTGTTGAATTGATGTAAGGTTAAGCAACGCGGAAAAAAGGTGGGAGATAAGAGAGATAAAGGAAGGAAGGGAGGGAAAAAGAAAAGAAAAGAAAGAAAAAATTAAAAAAAGAAAAAATATATTTGCTCTGTAATATTTTATTACATGGAGCTCTCTTCCTGTATCATTTTTTAATATTAAAATAAAATTTTTAATATTAATTAGGATCGGGTTTTTGGAAATTACCCTCCTGCTTTTTTCACTTGGATTAAAGTATCTGAATTAATATATATATATATCAACAAAAACTTTATAATGTACATAAAAACACTTACTAAACAATGCCATTATGGAATGTTTATGAGCAAAAAATGATGTCTGAAAATGATGGCCATTTTCACGAGCACAAATTTGAAGCCGCTATCTAAAGTTAGGCTCCACTCTTGCCAAAGTTTTTTTACCGATTTCTAAGATATTTTCACGTATTGCAATCTACAATTCTCCGAGCGTGCGGGGTTTTCCTTCATAGACGCGTGATTTCAAAAATCCCCACAGATAAAAATCGCACTTAGGTAGATCGGGTGGGCGCGAAGGTCACGGGGGATCTCCAAAGCGTGAAATCACGTGATTAGGGAATGCATTTCGAACAGCAACCATGGAAGCTCTCGCTTTATGAGCAGTGTCTCCATCCCGTTGAAACAACACTGACGCCCGATTAATTCCTCGCCCGTGAAGCTAAGGAAGGAAACAGCTTTCAAACATTTGAACATAGCGGTTCGAAGTAACCGTTGATGTCGCTCCTCTTTCTTCAAAAAAGAAAGGCCCCAAAATCCCGCACTTCGCAATACCGCACCAAGCAGTCACTTTGGGGCTGTGTAGTGGTCGCTGCGTTGTGGTGCATTGGATATCGGCTCGGAACGAGAAATCGGGGAGCCGAGTTCGAATTCCAGCTGAATTCATTGCTTTCACTTACGCGCAAATAACCTTGGGAAAGGTATTAATCCGTCTCTTCCTTTCAGCTATGAGTCAAATAACAGGACAGATTGGGTTCTATAGCCTTGGTCGGCAACCAGTCTACCGCAAAAAGCAATGGCAACCTACTGCGGGATAATCTTCTGCTCAGTCAGTCATGTTTCTTTCGAGACATGATCGCCCAAGCGTGCATCACATATGGCACTTAACTGACTGAGTGAATATAATAGTTGAAAACATGATTCCGGCTTCTACTGGGCATAAAGTGGGAGATCAGTTTTATATTGTTATGAAGTAATAAACTGATCCCCCACTAATTACTAATTAAAAATATAATACAACTCTTCTCCCTCTAGCTATGAGTCAAATAACAGGACAGATTGGTTTCTATAGCCTTGGTCGGCAACCAGTCTACCGCAGAAAGCAATGGCAACCTATTGCGGGATAATCTTCTGCCCAGTCAGTCATGTCTCTTTCGAGACATGATTGCCTAAGCGTGTATCACGTATGGCACTTAACTGACTGACTGAATATAAAAGTTAAAAACGTGATTAAGGCTTCTACTGGGCATAAAGTGGGAGATCAGTATTATATTGTTATGAAGTGATAAACTGATTCCCCACTAATTACCACTTAATAATATAATACATTTCTTCCCCCTCCAGTTATGGGTTAAATAATAGGACAGATTTGGTTCTATAGCCTGGGCTGGTAACCAGTCTTCCGAAGAAAGTAATCCGGGATAATCTTCTGCCCAGTCAGTCATGTCTCTTTCAAGACATGATTACCCAAGCGTGTATCACGTATGGCACATAACTGACTGACAAAACCGAAAGTATGGGATCAAACTCACTACTCTGTCGCAATTATTCTAGATAGACAAGCTTGTTAATCATTACACCACGTCATACTTATGCATATGGGTCAGGGATAAAAATTGGTTTTTTGTTCAGTCGGGACCATTGTCACAATGGCATCAGTATTACACCGACCCAACCACTTGGGAATATCAGATGCTGTAAGCTTGGATGTGCGGGTGATGTAATAGACAATGTCTCGGAATTGTTAATGGGAGATCGGAGTTCAAATTCTAATTGAGTTCCTGGCAGCAATATACTGCGCCTCCTCGGCCTTACCCTCTCTTCCGATCTCAAGTGGAACCATTACATTGAGTCAATAGCTAAATCCACTGCTAGAAAGATTGGGTCACTGTGTCAGTCTTTTCCGCTTAAATCCATTTTGCACATATACAAATCAACCATCCGACCGTGCAGAGAATACTGCTGTCATATGTGGTCAGGCGCCTCTGCTGTTCATCTCAGTGTTCTCAACAGGCTCCAAAGGAGATGTGATAGGTCCCGACTTAGCGGCTCGACTCCAGCCACGTTCTCAGCGGCGGAATATGCCTCCCCTCTATCTATTTTATAAATATTTTCATGGCTTCTGCTCTGACGAACTTAAGTCACTGGTGCCCCCGCCACAAGAATTTACTCGTGCAACCAGACTGGCAACAAGGTCCCACCCATTTACAGATCAACCAAATGCTGCCGACAGTTCTACTCAATCAGCTTCTTTTCTCGCACTTCCCGCCTGTGGAACTCCCTCTCATATACTTGCTTTCCTAACGGCCACAACTTCCAGAAATTTAAATGCAATGTCAATTCCCATATCTTGTCCACGACTCCAGTTCTTTCTACGTCACCCCGTATATGTTGTTCATTTTCTTTCTCTCTACCTTCGTAACTGTCTTCACACTCGTGTTTCCATCCTTCTCTTGCCCTTTCTCTGACACCCCCTGTAACTGGTTTGTCTTTCTCTTCACTCTCCTCCTGCCTAAACTTTTACTCTTATGTATCCCCCTGCGCATCAGTGGCGGTACCGCCTTGCTTGGGGTGAAACGATTAGAAAAAAGAAAAGAAATTAAAATGTTGATATAAATTGTGGTTTCAATTCTATATTATAATCAATATATAAATTGATCCCTCACTTTGTGGCCACGATAGTTTTTAACCATATATAATTTAGATTTATGGGATTGAGTAACTGGATGGCAGTGCAGGGGTTTGGTGGGGTAACAAAAGAAAAGGTGTTAAGAGCAACAAGTGATAGGGAGATGTGGAAGGCCATGATCGCCTACATCTTGAAGGGACACAGCACATAAAAGAAGAATCCTCCCTAGGTGTAGAAAATTTATTTATTAATGGTTCAGTAAAATATAAAGTGGAGGATCAATTCCATATTATACTCAATATATAAACTGAACCCTCACTTAGTGGCCACGCTAGTTTCTAAACATTTATTTTTATTTTTACTTTTTTTAATCATTTCACCCCAAGCAAGGCATTCAACTGCCACTATTGCGTTTGGGGCTACATAGGGGAAGGTAAATAGGAAGAGTGGTTAGATATAGGAAATGTCAGAAGGTGGGTGATAGATAGTTGGGTGGGTGGGAAGAGTGTTTGAAAGAATGGAAGTTAGTTTGTTAGGAGGTGTCTATTGAACTTACATTTAAACTCCTGGAGATTGTAGCCGTCGGGGAAGCAGTCATGTGGAATAGAATTCCACAGTCGAGAAGTGCGAGAAAAGAAACTATTGGAGTAGAAGTTGCGGTTGCATTTTATCGGTTTCACTGTAAAAGGGTGGGATCTAGTTGCTAATCTAGTATCTCGTGCAAATTCGAACCTAGGGGGCACCAGTGATTTAAGATGGGTCTGAGCCAATGGATAACAGAGCAGGCTTTGGGAGGAGTAAGAAGAGAAAAGGTGTTAAAAGCAACAAGGGATAAGGAGATGTGGAAGGCCATGATCGCCTACATCTTGAAGGGACACGGGACATAGATATTGTTTATAAAGAAGAAATTGCGGAACAGCTTTTATTTTGTCGACCGCCATAAACAACAAAAAAGGATTGAGATATTTTTTTTTGATTTGATCGATAATTATTTCACTTGTAATAATTTATCTTGGGAGTCCTGCATAAACAAATTGTGTGGATGGAGGCCCGTCTATGTCCGGAAGTGGAGAAGATATTCTGGAAAAAAAAGTCAAAGAAAAGATTTTGATCATTTCATCCTGAGCTAGACGATAAAGCTACTAAGATTCAAGAGCTGACTGAGTGTGAAAGAATATGAGAAAAATAAGGAGAAAAGACAATAAAAACAACAGGAATTAAGAAGACAAAAGGTAACTGTCTCCTCCTACCACCGGTCGTCGTCCCAAAATACCCAATCTCCGCGGCTTGATCGATGAGTTGATCACTTAGTGGTGTAGGAAATTTAAATTTAAAATCAACCTTCTTCACTTTTACAAAAAATTCACATGGCGTGTGAAATCCTGGTTTTTCCCAAATAGAAAAAGGATTGACCATGTGCTTAAAGAAAAAAAGTCGAAACCGGATTTCGCAAGTAGATGTTAAATTGATTTTCTGACCAATGGGAGCGATTTACAAGACCACAAATACTTCGAGGTCCAGTGCGAAAAATCTAAATGCTATAAATACTTCGGTCTGCGTCAGCGAGACAGTCAGATGGGAGCAGGAGAGACGACAAGCTAAAATGTAACAAAGCAGAAATTTCAAGTCGACCCGGACATAAGGTCGCGTCGCACATCGCCTTCTTTCTCCTTTTTTTCTCGTGTGCTTTTACTTCTTCTTCTCCATCCAAAGACATTCCTACCAAACAAACGCTCATACATACATACATACATACATACATACATACATACATACATACATACGCATGAACTCGTTCCAACAAATTACGACTACAAACATTTCTACAACTCTTGATACCCTTAACTCATTACGTGTTTCTAATTGAATATTCTTCTTCTTACACATTTATGTTAATGTTCAGCACACAAAATGTAACGGGAGAAGCCTCAAGTTGACCCAGACATTTGTCCTCTTTCTCATTTGCTAATTCAATTTACTTCTTCTTCATCGAAAGACATTCCTACCAAACAAACACTTATACATACATACGTACGCATGAACACGTTCCAACAAATTACTACTACGAACATTTCTACAACTCTTGATACCCTTAACTCATTACTTGTTTCTCATTGAACATTAATTTCTACCACAATTCATGTTATCCTTTTCATTAATAAATTTCTATTTTAACATGCAAAATGTATATCTTTATTCTTCCACAAATGTCCACATTCCAATCTGCTGCCAACTTTTTGATGATGATAACGGATAAAATCCCAAGCTGTAGAGAGTTCAGTTATCTTTCACTCAAGGCCGAATTAATAAACATTAACTATCTCCCTATAGCTTCAATTACCTTATCTTTAATTGAAATGATTGAAATGGATATATGAACAAGACAAAATCTGGTTTCTGCTTTTAGTTCAGCTATAATTTATACACGTCAAATCGTAAGAAATGCATAAAATGTAACGGGAGAAACTTCAAGTCGACTTTATCCTTCTTTCTCCTGTGCTGATTCCTTTTATTTCTTCTTCTCCATTCTCAACATTCCCAAATACCTCATCTTATACTTGATAACAAACGGCCATTTTAAGACTGAACGAAGACACTTCAAAGACACTTCTACCAAACAAACGCTTATACATACATACATACATACATACATACGTACACATAAACTCTTTCCAAAAAGTTACTACTACGAACATTTCTGCAACTCTTGATACTCATTACTTGTTTCTCATTGAACATTAATTTCTACCACAATTCATGTTCTTCTTCTTCTTCTTCTTCTTCTTCTTCTTCTTCTTCTTCTTCTTCTATGTGCCCTGTCCCTTCAGGACGTAGGCGATCATGGATCTCCACGTCTCCCTATCCCTTGTGGCTCTTAGTATGTTTGCTCCCGTTGCTCCTGGCAACCCCCGTTCCGTCATCCACCTGATCAGACTCTGCAGATATGTTATCCGCTGCCTTCCTCTGTCTCTGCTTCCTTCTATCTGTTCAGTCAGTATCAGGTTCTCCAGGCTCTCCTTCCTCATTGCATGTCCCAGGAACTTCAGTTGTCTCTTCCTGATGCTCAGCATCAATTTCCTTTTTGTTGCCATTCTTTCTAACACTTCGTCGTTGCTTGTATGCTCAGTCCACGATTAATAAATTTCTATTTCAATATGCAAAACGTATATTTCTATTCTTCCACTCTTCTACAGAAATAGACATTTCAATCGACAACATTCTGATGAAAACCTTCTGATAATTCTGGATAAAACTTATAAGCTGTCGGGAGTTCGGTTATTAAGGCCGAATTAAGAAACATTAACTATTGTTAATTAACTATTGTTAATTGTTAATTAAGAAACATTAACTATCTACCTATAGCTTCAACTTCGATCTAAATCCTGCCTTATCCCACATTTTGCTTTGTTTGATCATAAGATGTGCAAAGTCGGGTAGCCTTCAGAAATCGCTGTAATGAATCAGTCCAGGTAGTAGTGTAAGAGACGCAAGGTAAAAAAAAAAAGTCTTAATAAAATTAAAAAGTTCTTTCGGCACAGCACTTGGCTTGAAATTACTACTTTCTCACGCCGACAGTTATATTCCCAACCCGCTTCTTTCATTAAGTGTAACGCTTTAGCTAGTTTGCTTTGTCAGGCACAAGGCTTAAGTCGGAGGTTTTTTTTAGGTAGGCAGTCGCGTGATAACACGTCCCTCGTCACCAACTGCAATTTCTCTCAACTCCGCGGCAACTCCAACTGAACTGCAACTTACAACTGACTTCGGCTGTTTAGGCCTTCGTATTTATGGACATCTACTCATAAAGAGGATGTGCGTTGTGGTACAGTGGATATCGACGAGAAATCGAGAAACCGGGTAGCCGAGTTCGAATTCCAGCTAAATCCATTGTATTCACTTACGCGCAAATACCCTTGGGAAAGGTATTAATCCGTCTATTCCTTCCAGTTATGGGTTAAATAGAAGGACAGATTGGGTTCTATAGCCTTGGCTGGCAACCAGTCTACCGCAGAAAGCAATGGCAACCTACTGCGGGATAATCTTCTGCCCAGTCAGTCATGTCTCTTTCGAGACATGATCGCCCAAGCGTGTATCACGTATGGCACTTAACTGGCTGGCTCATAAAGAAATTTCACTTTGTTTTCCCGAAACAAAAACTGTTAAATTCCGCCCGAATATCCTGTACCCATGCCTAATATGTTCGTTGGAGAGTAAAGAATACAAATATATCTCTTCTCTCTTATCAAGCACCCCATTAACTAATATGGCGCAGAAGGAGACCTATACAGAGTTATGACTAAGTTAATATGGTTAGAGTTGGAATATTGCTAATTGTTGAGTTCCTTGTAGCTCTGACAATATGAGCAGCTGGCAAGGTTAACCAGGCTTTCCTGGGTGCCCAGTGAGGATCGAACTCACTACTAACGTCGCGATTATTTTAGCTAGACGAGCTTGTTAGCCATTATACCAAGTCGAGGTACCCAAATGAATTTGTAGTATTAAAAAAAAAAAAAATAACATTGTCGCACACGACGGTGCTACACCCGATCGAACGCCTCTTCCGAACCTAACCGAACGAACGCCTCTCGACCGCGGGCGGGCGGGCGAACGAACGAACGATCAAACAAACAAACAAACAAACAAACAAACAAACGGCAAACACTGTTGCCGACGCGACTTCAAACGACTCGGGCGTTCTCTTTTTATAGTCCTCGGTCGAGTCCATTATGGTACTCTGAGCGGTACCCGGCGAAAGCACGCATACGCAGTTCGGGGATACTTCCGCGCATGCTCGTTACAGAATTTATAGATGATTTTCTAGGAGCAGTTTAAATATGGCCCATAGCCGAAAATATAGGACGCCCAGTGGGGATCAACGTCACCATTGAATTGTAATGGTTCCAGTCGCTATTTATGACAAGCTTGCTATTTACGTCGAGGTGATTTTCTAAACGTTGCTTAGATGTGGCACAAGGCTAAAAATTTGGCGTACCCAGTGAGGATCAAACTCACTAATCAGTTGTAATAAGTTTTAAGTGACACAAGCTTGCTAACCACAAATCCACGTGGAGGTAACTCAATAAACGCGCAAAGAACGTATTTGATCTTAAAATCAATTGACAAGAAAGTAAGTTAGCTAACTCATGATTGTCTTATAGAGAAAGCCAGCAAAGTTGTCTCCCTTTCATAGATTGGCCGAAAGTCATATTTATTGCAATATGAGATACGTTAGACAAAATAATAGTTTTTTTTTATCAATTTTCACAAAATACAAGGCCCAAGAACCACTTAATATAGTGGATAACTGTGTGGACTTGTATTAGTGTAAGAAAAGAACCACCGTTAGTAGTACTGAGCTGAAGTAGACTTTAGAATCTTATAGGTACCTCACCTAAATCTAAAAAAGAGCATAGTATGAATAAAAAGGTTCAAAACCTAATAAAAACGAACTTTTTCCATCAAAATGTTTACATTATTGTTAAGAGGAAAGATCAAAGTAATTTTTAATTTTAATGAAACTTTCAGTACTCATTCACAAATGAATTAAATTATTTATGAATTTATTATTTTTTAAAAATCTTAGTAAAAGTATTTTTTTACCTGTTATCCCCCCCCCACTCCACGTAAATCCATGAAATTTTAATAAATTTTACACTGTTGCGGTCTATGATTTCATTAGTAAAACGCAGGACTCATTGGGGAATATAAATCATCTATTTTTCTTTTAAAATTTTGCCTCTGTATCCGAAAATCTGCTGTGAAGATTAAAATAAAAAATGCAATAAAACTCTGATATCATTTAATTTGATAAGCTTTTAATTGCTTGAATAAATAATAAAAATTCAGGACATTATAGTCTGAAGAAAAAAATTCGATTACTAATGAAATTTTAAAAGAATTGTTTTCACTTTTTTTAGTTATTATAATAATTTATAAAGTTTCAAAAATATTTAAAAATCTTCAAAGAACTATTGCGGTTAGATTTTTTTTAGTTAAGAATTGATGATGATATTGTCTAACGAAAATTGTAAAGTTTAAGAAGAATTCGTTTTGCCTCTATATTTTTAAAATAATCTAAATTATTTTTGTGTATTTGATTTTTTTTTTGTATGGTAATTTCTATGTGCAAATTAAGAGGTCAGAGTATCCTCACTTACTGAAATAAATTTGTACAATTTTATCAATTATGAACGCCATACACATTTTTATCTTATCTCTAATCAGCCACTTTATTTCATTTTATCATGTACCCTTTATAAAACGGATCATACACCTCCCATGTCTTTTGCAAAGGAATAAAATAAATATTCATTTCTTGCTTGCTATTTGAATTGAATTTCTTGTTCCTTCGAAAGTAGGTGTCTCCACTCATTTTCGATATCTAACTTTTAAACAAAATTTTTTAAATGAAAATGTTTTCTTGAAAATTTTATTTTAGTTTTAATTGAAATCTAAATGATTAAATTTATTATTTCTAGTAAGTAATTTCTAAAATCTTGCAAAAATAAAATATACGTCTGTGACACATTATTTTTGAAAAATTAGCAAATTTTATGTTAAATTAATCTGATTTACACAAGTATTACTTACTTATAGCTTGACATTTAGAATAAAACTATTTCTTAATCACAGATTTGAACTTTTTGACCTGTTCATATATCAAACGTGTGGAGAGGTGGCTGATTAGAGATAAGATAAAAATGTGTATGGCGTTCATAATTGATAAAATTGTACGTAATTGATAAAATTGTACAAATGTAAGTGAGGATACTCCGACCTTTTAATTTGCACATAGAAATTACCATACAAAAAAAAAAAAAAATCAAATACACAAAAATAATTTAGATTATTTTAAAAATATAGAGGCAAAACGAATTTTTCTTAAACTTTACAATTTTCATCATCAATTCTTAACTAAAAAAAAAAACTAACCGCAATAGTTCTTTGAAGATTTTTAAATATTTTTGAAACTTTATAAATTATTATAATAACTAAAAAAAGTGAAAACAATTATTTTAAAATTTCATTAGTAATCGAATTTGATCTTTATTTTCAAATCCTTTTCAAAAGACATGGGTGGTGTGTGAAGAAGATGACACGCGAACCTATCTACTCTTATGGAATTTATTTATTATTTTCAGCAAGTTTACATTCTATTTTTATCATGTACACGTTATAAAACGTTTTCCTTTTATCAAAGTAAGGAGTAAGCAAGTTGTTTTGGTGAAACACATCTATAATGGACGCTCCCTTCTATATTAATAAGAGTTAACAGGAAGTTAACTCGAGAAATTCTTAGGAGTTCTAGAGAGTCTATTGTAGTTCAGTAGAACTGATAGGCAGTTGATATTAGTCGGCAGTTAGCCGAATACTAAGGAGTTAGCTTTCAGTGGAAGACTACCAAGTTCCTAACATTTTGGGTGCGTTAAGTCGACTAGCAACCGACATAGCACGATTATAACCTTCAATGCGAAAACTACTTCACAACACAAGTCAACATCGATTTTTAAAGAAATTAAACAACATGTTATTTAAAATCTACAAAAACAATCTTTACATTTAGAAATTCCTGGAAGGTTACCAACTACGACAAATAACTTGTTGGGAAGTTAATACGAGATTAAATAATTATAAACCGCCTAATATATATATATATATATATATATATATATACAAAAATACTCGTCAAAATGAGAAACATCAAAACTAGGAAGTAAGAAAACGAGTATAAAAGATTTATCACCTTGTATATTATGGTGGTGTTGAAGAGTCAATAAGAAACAGTGATAATGCTTAACAATTCATACAGGCACCAGAGAGATAAGTTCATTGGAGGAGAAGCCGTGAAAATATTTGTAAAAGAGACACAGGGAAGCCACATTACGCCGGTGAGAAAGTGACTGTATCCGAGCTGCCATGTCGATTACATTACAGATTCTCCGTTGGATTTTGTCAAGGGCCCCTAGGTACATACATACATACATACATACATACATAAGCATGAACTCGTTCCAACAAATTACTACTACGAACATTTCTACAACTCTTGATACCCTTAACTCATTACTTGTTTCTCATTGAACATTAATTTCTACCACAATTCATGTTATCCTTTTCATTAATAAATTTCTATTTTAACATGCAAAATGTATATCTTTATTCTACCACAAATGTCCACATTCCAATCTGCCGCCAACTTTTTGATGATGATAACGGATAAAATCCCAAGCTGTAGAGAGTTCAGTTATCTTTCACTCAAGGCCGAATTAATAAACATTAACTATCTCCCTATAGCTTCAATTACCTTATCTTTAATTGAAATGATTGAAATGGATATATGAACAAGACAAAATCTGGTTTCTGCTTTTAGTTCAGCTATAATTTATACACGTCAAATAGTAAGAAATGCATAAAATGTAACGGGAGAAACTTCGACTTTGTCCTTCTTTCTCGTGTGCTGATTTCTTTTATTTCTTCTTCTCCATTCTCAACATTCCCAAATGCCTCATCTTATACTTGATAACAAACGGCCATTTTAAGACTGAACGAATACTTCAAAGACACTTCTACCAAACAAACGCTTATACATACATTCATATGTACAGAGAACTGAACTTCCTGCCAGCGGATTTAGTTATGGGTTCTAAAGAAAAAGGTATTAAAGAGAGAAACTTAGAACATTTAGAAAAGTATTTATTGAAAAGAGACAGTGCGGTGGAAAGTAACTGAAGCTAAGATACCAGGTCAGATCCAATAACATTGCAGATATAATTTGAATTTTATCAAGAATCTCTAAATATTTATAAGAGCACCAGACCAGATATGGTAGCAGTATTCAATGTAAGGTCAAATGGTAAGTTTATAAATATATATGTATTCTGGCAAAAATTAAAAATCATACCCCAGTTTTTTTTTTAAAGAAATGATGTATTTCATACTAGTTTTTAGTATTTATTACCAAGGGAATAATTGTAAATGAAAATAGAATGGTTCTTTTGTTAATACTGCACAATAACAATATGCATCAAATGAATTTATAAATATTTAATAATCACTTATATTGCAGTTTCAGCAATGAAAGAATGAAGAAAATTTAGGGTGATTCGGACGAGTTCATCTTTGCTTCCTTGGATTGTAAGATTTTGCCAAGTAATAACAACAAAAAACCATTCTATCTTCATTTAGATCCACTTGGAAGTAAATACTAAAATAGTATGAAAACATAATTTCTTTTAAAAAAAACTGGGGTGGCCTATGTGACGAATGTAAGCCAACAATAGATACCCACCCCCTTCCCACATCATGCATAAAGCATAAACGCGTAGGCGAACGTTAAGATAAGAACAGCAGGAGCAGCAGATGACAGAAACAACGCGATTGGCCGAGAACAACCAATCAGCGAGCAAGAAACTCAGGCGCCAAAAGAAATGGCACACGAAGTGATTTTTGAAAAATTAGTAGCTGGCCAGACCTTGACGAGGGAAGTCATGTTAACTGCGACTCCAAGAAGCAAGCTGAGACTATACATTCTCTGAGGCAGAAAAACGAACCGTATTGTTCCCGATGCCGAGAGTATGAAAGATACTGTCCAGCGCAGAGCAGACCATAGCACTCAAGCCAGAAATCCCGAAGGAAGAAAAACAAATCCGAGGTCAGACCAGAAGAAAAAGATTGAAAATATAATCCCTTGTCGTCAGAGAAGAAAAATCATAAAATGAAGCTGTTCGATAAAATATAAAAAAAAGGGGGAACTATCAGATAAGTTATTGCACCCCTTTTCCAATCTAGCCTTAACTCACAGCCAATACACAAATATTATTTTCGTGCAGACACCATCACACATGTTCAAATAGATTATATTATTAGGTTGTCCCAAATATTCGTAAACACTTTCAAAATGGGTCTATCTGGTCCAGCACAATCGAGACAAGCGATGGGTTCCGAAAGGGCAAGAGACACCGTCGGTTCCAAAACAAGATCGATTCGGCAAGAAAGTCATGTTGTGCGTTTGGTGGAACTTTGAAGGAATCGTGCATTTTGAGTTGGTTCCGAATGGTCGTGCCATCAGTGCCGAACTTTACTGTCAGCAACTTGAGCGGGTCTACGAAAAGTTGAAGCAAAAGTACCCGGCTCTGATCAACCGAAAGCGCACTTTGATGCAGCAGGACAATACCAAGCCACACACAGCCAGGAAGACCAAAGACAAGTTTGAAAAGCTGGACGGTGGTGAGGTTCTGCCACATCCAGTCTACAATCCTGACCGTACTCCATCAGATTACGGCCTTTTCCGCTCAATGCATCACTTGAAGGGCCGCCGATTCGACTAGTTTAATGAAGTCGAGGAAGCGTGTCAAGAATTCTTTGATTCGAAGCCGGCTGAATGGTACTTTTACCAGATCCGAAAGCTTGCAGATCGATGGCAGAAAGTCTTGGAAAATGATGATCTTTATTTTGAGCAATAATTTTTGTTGTTTTTGCGAGTAAAATTTCAATTTTTTGCAAGTGTTTTCTGGTAACCTTAGATTATTTGGCGAGTAATTTTTCAATTTTTTGCAAGTTTTGCGAATTTTTGGGACAACATAATACTACGATCCCTATTGTCTGTGCTGGTCTTTTTTTGCATCTTCGTCGCTCATCATCTCCTGATTTTGGATATGGATAATGTTTTACATACCCCCCACCCATTATTGTCACTCGTCCCTTTCTGTTTATTAAATTGTTATATATTAACATTCAGTGTTTCGTTCATTCTTGGTCCACGGTCAGTTGAATGTGTCATTTAGGGAAACATTAGGTTCATTTAACTCCAATTGAACCAACTTTTCTTTTTTATAAAATTTTTATCTATTCTACCGGTAATTCTTCAATACAAGTGAGGCAACCCTGATCATCCCCACAGAATTTTTTAACGGCATGTTAATACCGAAAAAGGAATTTATCGTAGCAGAATATATGGTCCTAACTAGACGCTGTTTACCCATCCGGTGGCAACGCTCTGGGGTGAATCTATGATACATAATAATTATGGTTGGTTGGGTACCGCCCCAAAACCGCTGCCCTAATCTCCGAATTGATCCTTTCTGGAGGGGAGTGTTTTATGCACACAAAAATTTTCAGCTAAAACCAAAAAGTAAGCCGTGGTTTTACCCCTGAATGCTCTTCAGCCATAGCTTACCAGAGCTTACTTCAAAATCTATCACAAGGGACGATGGATTTTGGCCCTTACGTCTTCCAGAACCACCCGCAATCGCTCTAGGGTTAGTTTTAGGGCTAGTGTTAGAGTTTAGGGAAGAGATGCATTATATTATTAAATAGAAATTAGTGGGGGATCAGTTTATTACTGCATAGCAATATAAAACTGATCCCCCAATTTATACCCAGTAGAAGTCTTAATCCTGTTTCAAACTATTACATTTAGTCAGTCAGTTAAATACCATACGTGATACACGCTTTGGGCGATCATGTCTCGAAAGAGACATGGCTGACTGGCAGAAGATTATCCCGCAGTAGGTTGTCATTACTTTCTGCGGTAATGGTTGCCTACTAAGGCTATAGAAAATAATCTATCCTGTTATTTAACCCATAACTGGAGGGAAGAGACGGATTAATACCTTTCCCAAGGGTATTTGTGCGTAAGTGAATGCATTCTCGCGAAATTGAAAGAGGTGTTGAAAAGTTGCTGTTTTTTTTTGTCCGACGCTGAAGCCGAGTTTTCTGTACGCAACTAGATGAAAAGGAAACAAAATACTGTCTTGATGAAGTATGGAGTGTTTTATGCCCCCTCCAAATTCCAGCGAAAACCAAAGAGTCAGATCTGGTTCACCCCTGAATGCTCTGCAGCCATAGCTCACCGGAACCACCACTTCAAAACTATCACAAGGAACGGATGGAGTCTGGACCTTAATTATTGCAGAACCGCCCGCAATCAAATGTAGAGAGTTCTGGAAACTGCAAAGTGCAGGTACTATTATTAGAATGTCTTCACATATCAGGCGGTTCAGTTTATTAGTATTAGTATTAGAATGTATTAGTATTAGAATGTCTTCATATATCAGGCGGTTCAGTTTATTAGTATTAGTATCAGTATGTATTAGTATTAGTATTAGAATGTCTTCATATATCAGGCGGTTCAGTTTATAAGTATTAGTATTAGAATGTATTAGTGTTAGTATTAGAATGTCTTCATATATCAGGCGGTTCAGTTTATAAGTATTAGTATTAGAATGTATTAGTATTAGTATTAGAATGTCTTCACATATCAGGCGGTTCAGTTTATAAGTATTAGTATTAGAATGTATTAGTATTAGTATTAGAATGTCTTCACATATCAGGCGGTTAAGTTTATAAGTATTAGTATTAGAATGTATTAGTATTAGTATTAGTATTAGTATTAGAATGTATTAGTATTAGTATTAGAATGTCTTCATATATCAGGCGGTTCAGTTTATTAGTATTAGTATTAGAATGTATTAGTATTAGTATTAGAATGTATTAGTATTAGTATTAGAATGTCTTCATATATCAGGCGGTTCAGTTTATAAGTATTAGTATTAGAATGTATTAGTATTAGTATTAGAATGTATTAGTATTAGTACTAGAATGTATTAGTATTAGTATTAGAATGTCTTCATATATCAGGCGGTTCAGTTTATTAGTATTAGTATTAGAAT
This sequence comes from Ascarosepion bandense, assembly GCA_037127315.1. Classification (NCBI taxonomy): domain Eukaryota; kingdom Metazoa; phylum Mollusca; class Cephalopoda; order Sepiida; family Sepiidae; genus Ascarosepion; species Ascarosepion bandense. Next base: position 1,874,717 of record JBBBDQ010000934.1, read on the forward strand.
GTATTAGTATTAGTATTAGTATTAGAAATGTATTAGTATTAGTATTAGAACAAGGTTCTACATACTTTATATGTATTCATTTATTAGTATTAGTATTAGTATGTATTAGTATTAGTATTAGAATGTATTAGTATTGGTATTAGAATGTCTTTCTATATATCAGGCGGTTCAGTTTATTAGTATTAGTATTAGAATGTATTAGTATTAGTATTAGAATGTCTTCATATATATCAGGCGGTTCAGTTTATTAGTATTAGTATTAGAATGTATTAGTATTAGTATTAGAATGTATTAGTATTAGTATTAGAATGTCTTCATATATCAGGGTGTTCTAGTTTTATTAGTATTAGTATTAGAATGTATTAGTATTAGTATTAGAATGTATTAGTATTAGTATTAGAATGTCTTCATATATCAGGCGGTTCAGTTTATTAGTATTAGTATTAGAATGTATTAGTATTAGTATTAGAATGTATTAGTATTAGTATTAGAATGTCTTCATATATCAGGCGGTTCAGTTTATTAGTATTAGTATTAGAATGAATAGTATTAGTATTAGAACGTCTTCATATATCATGGTTCAGTTTATTACTATTAGTATTAGAATGTACATATTAGTATTAGAATGTATTAGTATTAGTATTAGAATGTCTTCATATATCAGGCGTTTCAGTTTATTAGCATTAGTATTAGAATGTATTAGTATTAGTATTAGAATGTATTAGTATTAGTATTAGAATGTCTTCATATATCAGGCGCTTCTATTTATTAGTATTAGTATTAGAAATGTATTAGTATTAGTATTAGAATGTCTTCATATATCAGGCGGTTCAGTTTATTAGTATTAGTATTAGAATGTATTAGTATTAGTATTAGAATGTATTAGTATTAGTATTAGAATGTCTTCATATATCAGGTGGTTCTAGTTTATTAGTATTAGTATTAGAATGTATTAGTATTAGTATTAGAATGTCTTCATATATCAGGCGCTTCAGTTTATTAGTATTAGTATTAGGGAATGTATTAGTATTAGTATTAGAATGTCTTCATATATCAGGTGGTTCAGTTTATTAGTATTAGTATTAGAATGTATTAGTATTAGTATTAGAATGTCTTCATATATCAGGTGGTTCAGTTTATTAGTATTAGTATTAGAATGTATTAGTATTAGTATTAGAATGTCTTCATATATCAGGTGGTTCAGTGCTTATTAGTATTAGTATTAGAATGTATTAGTATTAGTATTGGAATGTCTTCATATATCAGGTGGTTCAGTTTATTAGTATTAGTATTAGAATGTATTAGTATTAGTATTAGAATGTCTTCATATATCAGGTGGTTCAGTTTATTAGTATTAGTATTAGAATGTATTAGTATTAGTATTAGAATGTCTTCATATATCAGGTGGTTCAGTTTATTAGTATTAGTATTAGAATGTATTAGTATTAGTATTAGAATGTATTAGTATTAGTATTAGAATGTCTTCATATATCAGGTGGTTCAGTTTATTAGTATTAGTATTAGAATGTATTAGTATTAGTATTAGAATGTCTTCATATATCAGGCGCTTCAGTTTATTAGTATTAGTATTAGAATGTATTAGTATTAGTATTAGAATGTCTTCATATATCATGGTCTAGTTTATTAGTATTAGTATTAGAATGTATTAGTATTAGTATTAGAATGTCTTCATATATCAGGTGGTTCAGTTTATTAGTATTAGTATTAGAATGTATTAGTATTAGTATTAGAATGTCTTCATATATCAGTGTCTTATTATTAGTATTAGTATTAGAATGTATTAGTATTATTATTAGAATGTCTTCATATATCAGGTGGTTCAGTTTATTAGTATTAGTATTAGAATGTATTAGTATTAGTATTAGAATGTCATCATATATCAGGCGGTTCAGTTTATTAGTATTAGTATTAGAATGTATTAGTATTAGTATTAGAATGTCTTCATATATCAGGCGGTTCAGTTTATTAGTATTAGTATTAGAATGTATTAGTATTAGTATTAGAATGTCTTCATATATCAGGCGGTTCAGTTTATTAGTATTAGTATTAGAATGTATTAGTATTAGTATTAGAATGTATTAGTGTTAGTATTAGAATGTCTTCATATATCAGGCGGTTCAGTTTATTAGTATTAGTATTAGAATGTATTAGTATTAGTATTAGAATGTCTTCATATATCAGGCGCTTCAGTTTATTAGTATTAGTATTAGAATGTATTAGTATTAGTATTAGAATGTCTTCATATATCAGGCGGTTCAGTTTATTAGTATTAGTATTAGAATGTATTAGTATTAGTATTAGAATGTATTAGTATTAGTATTAGAATGTCTTCATATATCAGGCGCTTCAGTTTATTAGTATTAGTATTAGAATGTATTAGTATTAGTATTAGAATGTCTTCATATATCAGGCGCTTCAGTTTATTAGTATTAGTATTAGAATGTATTAGTATTAGTATTAGAATGTCTTCATATATCAGGCGGTTCAGTTTATTAGTATTAGTATTAGTATGTATTAGTATTAGTATTAGAATGTCTTCATATATCAGGCGCTTCATTTTATTTGTATTAGTATTAGAATGTATTAATATTATTAGTAGAATATATTAGTATTAGTATTAGAATGTCTTCACATATCAGGCGGAACATTTTATTAGTATTAGTATTAGAATGTATTAGTATTATTAGTAGAATGTATTAGTATTAGTATTAGAATGTCTTCACATATCAGGCGGAACATTTTATTAGTATTACTATTAGAATGTATTAGTATTATTAGTAGAATGTATTAGTATTAGTATTAGAATATCTTCACATATCAGGCGGAACATTTTATTAGTATTAGTATTAGAATGTATTAGTATTATTAGTAGAATGTATTAGTATTAGTATTAGAATGTCTTCACATATCAGGCGGTTCAGTTTATTAGTATTAGTATTAGAATGTATTAGTATTAGTATTAGAATGTATTAGTATTAGTATTAGAATGTATTAGTAATAGTATTAGAATGTATTAGTATTAGTATTAGAATGTATTAGTAATAGTATTAGAATGTATTAGTATTAGTATTAGAATGTATTAGTAATAGTATTAGAATGTATTAGTATTAGTATTAGAATGTCTTCACATATCAGGCGGTTCAGTTTATTAGTATTATTAGTAGAATGTATTAGTATTAGTATTAGTATTAGAATGTCTTCACGTATCAGGCGGTTCAGTTTATTAGTATTAGTATTAGAATGTATTAGTATTAGTATTAGAATGTCTTCACATATCAGGCGGTTCAGTTCATTAGTATTAGTATTAGAATGTATTAGTATTAGAATGTATTAGTATTAGTATTAGAATGTATTAGTATTAGTATTAGAATGTATTAGTAATAGTATTAGAATGTATTAGTATTAGTATTAGTATTAGAATGTCTTCACATATCAGGCGGTTCAGTTTATTAGTATTAGTATTAGAATGTATTAGTATTAGTATTAGAATGTCTTCATATATCAGGCGGTTCAGTTTATTACTTAATGACAATAGGAATCTGACTACACATTTTATGACTAATAAAATCATATACAAATTCTAAACGCCCTGTCGGCTGGTACTTCAGAATACGCCGATTGCACCTCTGAAGATGGGTAAGACCCTCTTCTAATATGTTCACCAGTTTGTCGTAGGTAGCGACTCGTAATGTCTGGAGACGGGATCCTGGTGATTTCAGCGTTTGTTACTTTTGATTCTTACACACCACTTTGGCTCTTACTTGGACAAGATGGACAATTGGAGAGGCACGTTGGTCATATTGTGCTTTAGCACCTAAAATTATATCCATTTGTAGAGTATTTTATAACAAAATACAGTACCCCAAATATACACCAGGATAAAATTTATGTGACAGAGGGTCAATTGATTCTAGTCTTATCAGTAAGGTAAGTGCCATATGTGTTACACGCTTTAACCCATAACTGGAGGGAAGAGACGGATTAATACCTTTCCCAAGAGTATTTGCGCGTAAGTGAATGCAAGGAATTCAACTGAAATTTGAACTCTGCTCCTCAATTTCACGTTCCAAGCTGATATACACTGTACCACAACGCGCATCTAGTCTTATACATGGCGGCAAACATGCATAATTTTTCCCTTAAGATGTGGGAAGTGCAAAAAAGGGTGAAAAGTGTGCTTCTTCTTCTTCTTTTCGTACCGTATCCCTTCAGGGCGTAGGCGATCATGGACTTCCACTTGGCTCAGTCTCTTGGCCCTGCTCTGCTAACCATATGATCAAACCTAACAAGTACGTCTCGCGCTGCTTTCCCCTGTCTCTCCTTCCATTTATCCGACCTGTGAGTATCAATTTCTCCAGGCCCTCCTTCCTCATTACATGTCCCAGGAGCCTCATTTGTCTCTTTCTGATATTTAGTATCCGTCTTTTTCTCGTTTGCATCCTTCCTAACACCTCTTCGTTGCACAGGTGCTTTGTCCATGGTATCCTCAGCATCCTTCTGTAAAACCATATTTCTACTGCCTCAAGTCTCTCCTTTATCTTTGATGAGATCGTCCAGCATTCACTTCCATACAGAAGGACAGACATCACATAGCAATCCAGCATTCTTTTTTGTTTCTAATGAGATTTTCCTGTCTTTCGGCATTCTGGTTAGCTTCTGAAATGCGTCTTTGGTCATGCCGTGCGTCTGTGGATCTCCATGTCGCACTTTCAATCCACTGTCAGAACACTCCCCACGTCTCTCAAATACGGGGATACTGGTTTGTGTAACGTTGACCTGTCAAAACCTTCTTTACAAAAATGAAATCTGGTTTACAAACTGATTTCTTACAAAGAATACATATTCCCATACTGTAAAAATTTTTGTCAGTATTAAATAACTCATTTTGGTTGATATACCGTGTAACAAAACAAAACAAACCAAACCTTATCTGTCAAGTCGACTGGGTTTTGCTGGTATCTGGTTCCCTGATCGCATAATTGACAAACAAACTTCAAAAAATGAAGAGATAATAACCCAAATAATAATAAAAATATCACCGGTAGACTCATCTACAGAAAGCAACTGTACAGTAACCACAAAGTAAACGAATAAATTATAGTGCATACATTGGTTACAAACTAGTTACATTATAATGTTGATTAGCATCTATCTGATAGTAGTTCAATTAAAATGCACATCACCAACAAACAGAGCAATAAAACAGAAGAAATTTGACTCGTCAATAAAAAAAAAAGAAAAAAGAAAACTACTATGTCACATTAACTGTAAAAAGCGGCTACAAATACTAAAAGAATTTTAAAAAAAGGGAAAAATAAAATGTCATTAAAATCTAAATTTATTTATAAATGGAACTTTGTCTGTGTGTGTCCGTTACCTATAGACTCCGAAACGGCTGAACCGATTTTCTTGAAAATTTACACAATTGTAAAGTTTCAATGTTGCAGTTCTTACAATAGTGCAGAAAATCGATAATATATATATATATATATATATATATATATATATATATATATATATATATAAAAGGCAAGATGTTCGTGTTTGTGTCTGTTTATCTACCTGTATGTCTGGGTTTTTTCAGCCCTTTTATTTTAGTTTTTCCTTCGGGTTTGGCTCTAAGTAGGTATAATTGCAGTTCTTAGTCTCAGCCATAATACCATTTACTCAGAGGACTTATTTAACCTTCAAAATTCAGTTTACAACGAAAAAACTTATTTGATATCGATATCAGGAAATCAAAATTTGAGTCAAATCCATTCATTTTTCTTTCAGTCTACGGTTTCGCTTTAACTGGAAACAACTATTGCTTTTTAGTCTTTCGTGCCAACGTCCAAAGAGTCTGAGCTCCATGACCATGGATTAGTTTTAAAGCTTTCATTACACCCAAGCAACGTCGGGCTATACTGCTAGTAACTAATAAAGATATCAAATGTAATTCCTGGCCACTGAGAATCCCTTTCTTCCTTATTTGCGATGCATTTCCATATTAAATGTTTATCAATTATATATATAATAACCATATTTTGTCAATAAGGCCTGCATTAATTCCTGGTCACTGACAATCCATTTCTCTCTTATTTAAAATGTATTACAAAAGTAAATAATTATCCATTATACATATGATAGCCATATTCTGTCAATAAGGCTTGAATTCATTTCTGACTATTGACAATCCATTTTTACTCGTCTGCAACGTATTACTATAGTAAATAATATATAATATTCTATTCTCTCAATAAAGATTGAATTCTTGACCATTGACTATCCCTTTTTTCCTCCTTTGCAATGTATTACTATAGTAAATGTTAATTTATTATACATATATTCTATTCTCTCTCAGCAAGGATTGAATTAATTCCTGACCATTGACAATCCCTTTCTTCCTCCTTTGAAATGTATTACTATAGTAAATGTGTGTCTATTACACATATAATAATCTAAGCTCTTAGCAAGGATTGAATTCCTGACCATTGACCATCCCTTTCTATCTCCTTTGCAATGTATTACTATAGTAAATGTTTATCTATTATATATGTAATAGTCTATTCTCTTAGCAAGGATTGAATTCCTGACCATTGACAATCCCTTTCTATCTCCTTTGCAATGTATTACTATAGTAAATGTTTATCTATTATATATGTAATAGTCTATTCTCTTAGCATGGATTGAATTCCTGACCATTGACAATCCCTTTCTATCTCCTTTGCAATGTATTACTATAGTAAATGTTTATCTATTATATATGTAATAGTCTATTCTCTTAGCATGGATTGAATTCCTGACCATTGACAATCCCTTTCTATCTCCTTTGCAATGTATTACTATAGTAAATGTTTATCTATTATATATGTAATAGTCTATTCTCTTAGCAAGGATTGAATTCCTGACCATTGACCATCCCTTTCTATCTCCTTTGCAATGTATTACTATAGTAAATGTTTATCTATTATATATGTAATAGTCTATTCTCTTAGCAAGGATTGAATTCCTGACCATTGACAATCCCTTTCTATCTCCTTTGCAATGTATTACTATAGTAAATGTTTATCTATTATATATGTAATAGTCTATTCTCTTAGCATGGATTGAATTCCTGACCATTGACAATCCCTTTCTATCTCCTTTGCAATGTATTACTATAGTAAATGTTTATCTATTATATATGTAATAGTCTATTCTCTTAGCATGGATTGAATTCCTGACCATTGACAATCCCTTTCTATCTCCTTTGCAATGTATTACTATAGTAAATGTTTATCTATTATATATGTAATAGTCTATTCTCTTAGCATGGATTGAATTCCTGACCATTGACAATCCCTTTCTATCTCCTTTGCAATGTATTACTATAGTAAATGTTTATCTATTATATATGTAATAGTCTATTCTCTTAGCATGGATTGAATTCCTGACCATTGAATATCCCTTTCCATCTCCTTTGCAATATATTTCTATAGTAAATATTTATCTATTATATATGTAATAGTCTATTCTCTTAGCAAGGATTGAATTCCCGACCATTGACAATCCCTTTCTATCTCCTTTGCAATGTATTACTATAGTAAATATTTATCTATTATATATGTAATAGTCTATTCTCTTAGCATGGATTGAATTCCTGACCATTGACAATCCCTTTCTATCTCCTTTGCAATGTATTACTATAGTAAATGTTTATCTATTATATATGTAATAGTCTATTCTCTTAGCAAGGATTGAATTCCTGACCATTGACCATCCCTTTCTATCTCCTTTGCAATGTATTACTATAGTAAATGTTTATCTATTATATATGTAATAGTCTATTCTCTTAGCAAGGATTGAATTCCTGACCATTGACAATCCCTTTCTATCTCCTTTGCAATGTATTACTATAGGTAATGTTTATCTTTTATACATATTATAGTCTATTCTCTCAGTAAGGATTTCATTAATTCCTGACCAATGACAATCCCTTTCTCCTTTTCTTTAAAATATGAATCTATAGTAAAAATGTTCATGTCATGTGTAGGTTTCGATTTGGGGCGCCTGCTATAGCAATATATTTATGAACCCCGTACTGTGAACAAGTTTGAGCTTTTTTCGCTGTACCCTGTCGCTGATGCCCCACAGATGTTCTCTACCCTAGTAATTATTCTATTGATGAAAACGTTTGTGCTGTTAATCCTTTGGCGCGAAATGAGATCAAAGGAAGGAATACTAATTAGAAAATGCATTCCCATCTCCCTGATATCTTCGATTTCCCTTCCACCTGGAATAACTTCCGTTACTCTCCGTCCCACCCGCATCTTCCCCGACCCCGGCTTTCAAGTTGGCCCTCAGCGTTTCGCCTGTGTCTAAGTTGATGTTCCTTAACCCTAACCCACCCGTTGTTTGCGCCCATCTACGGGATAATCCTCGACGGAGAGGAGAGCAATACGGTTGCGGTGGTGTGTGTGTACATTGTTTTATACGCAAAGGTCAATAATATTGACCTGAAGATATCAGGGACAAGGAGTTGAGTTTATTGTTAAAGGCAAACAACGTACGAACCAATAGCGGACAAATAAACACTCAATATTGAACAGGTGTGTGTGTGTGTGTGTGTGTTTTGAAGAGAATCTCTCCTATGTATGTGTCTGTATAAATATGTGTGTATCTCTCTCACCGGCGTGACGTGGCTTCCCTGTGCCTCTTCTATAAATACTTTCATGGCTTCTGCTCTGACGAACTTAAATCACTGGTGCCCCCCAGATGTGAATTTGCACGAGATACTAGATTGGCAACTAGGTCCCACCCTTTTATAGTGAAACCGACGAAATGTAACCGCAATTTCTACTCCAATAGCTTCTTTTCTCGCACTTCCCGCCTGTGGAATTCCCTTCCGCATGATTGCTTCCCCGACGGCTACAACCTCCAGGAGTTTAAATGTAAGGTCAATAGACACCTCCTAACACACTAACTCGCACTCATTCTCTCCAATACTCTTCCTACGTACCTCCTAACTCGTCTATCACCATCCCTCTGACATTTCCTATACCCAATCGCTCTATGTAACCCCCTGCGCTATAGTGGCAGTGGACTGCCTTGCTTGGGGTGATATGATTAATATATATATAAATATATATATATAAAGCCATAAATTTATGTATGGTTTATATATATAAACCATCGTAATAACAAATATATGTATATAAACCATCGTAATAACAAAATTATTGCCATATATGTATATAACACCTAATGACCCAGGTGACCCTACTTAGGTTTCACCTAAACGGATCGTCAGGGAAAGCTGGCCAGCTTGCCCTGACGATCCGTTTAGGGTGATACCTAGGTAGGTGCTATCTACCTATTTATTTCACTTTACCTCTGTATTGAGCGCTTTCTATTAGATGATTACTCGGATCGGGGTCTTTTCTTTGGGCTTCGTGCTGATCTCGGTCCGAACACTTTTGACTGACGTTCATGTACTAAACTGTTTCTTTTTTTAAAACCATTTTTTTTCCTTCCGTCGAAAGTTTTCGAGGAAGCTTTTCGACACCAGTATAATTATAATCTCGTTTATACACATCGTTTATTAAGTAATAAATTAGAGCACTCTGGCTATTGAGCGTGTATAATGATAATACACACACTAAAAAGTCTGCCTCCTTCTACCGAGCGCCCATAGCTCAGAGGTAGAATCGCCGACCGACGCCAATTTGGACGGATTTCAATCTTGGCTTAAAAAGCAATTGGATATCTAACCCTACTGATGAGCTGTAATACAGCGAAACAGATCTGTCTGCGGATGACTATATATATATATATATATATATATAAATTAAAAAAGGATTAATTCAATGATGTTGAATGACCATTTCGATGTGAAAATCCCCACGGGGGATAACATCACCTCAGCAACCGAAAAATCCTTTCAGAAACTGGAGAAAAATCTTGTATCATTTTTTAATATTAAAATAAAATTTTTAATATTAATTAGCATCGGGTTTTGGGAATTTACCTTCCTGCTTTTTTTCACTTGGATTAAAGTATCTGATTTAATATATATATATATATATATATATATATATATATATATATATATATATATATACACTATCGGCCATAATTATTAGGCAACCCCAATTTTTGAAAAGAAATGATGTATTTCATACTATTTTTAGTATTTATTACCAAATGAAAATAAAATAAATTATAGTTTATAACTACTTTTGTTATTAATATTTTGAAAAATTTAACAAGGCAAGGAAACACAGATGAACTCGTCCGAATTACCCTAAATTTTCTTCATTCTTTCATTGATGAAACTGCAATATAGGTAATTATTAAATATTTATAAATTTATTTGATTCACATGTTATTGTGCAGTATTAACACAAGAACCATTCTATTTTTCTCCGCTCTACAGACTCTGCACATCATTCCACGGATTCCTTTAACCTGAGGACCCAGATCAAATTCTGTGGGGCTTCAAATAAATTACAGAACTTACTAAAATCAGACATTAGAAACCTGAAAAAATTCTAAGAACCTGTGGGTAAAATCCGACAAATCTAACAACATTTATAAATGTGATCCTTTAAATTACATAAGTGTCCTTAAAAATAACCTAACTACTTAATTACAAAGTAGACAGAAGGAACCTAGCATTATCTGAAATTAATACAGACAGCCAAATTCGCCAAAGAATTAAATATTAGTGACAAAATTGGCAAAATCGCCACTAAAGAAGCTTACGTTTTATTTAAGGACCACAAACCAAATTTCCAAAACAAATTACAAACCAGGCCAATTAATCCTACAAAAAGTGACTTAGACATAATTTCCAGGGAAATTCTAAAAAATCTAATAGAGAAGCTACTATTGAATCTACAACCAAACCTTTGGAAAAGTTCTTCAGATACGATAGACTGGTTTAACAACATCAAAAACAAATCTAAATCCACCTTCCTTAAATTCGATATTGTCGATTTCTAGTCCTCTATATCAAGGGACCTTCTTGAGAGTTGTTTAAGATTTGCTAAAAATTATGTGAACATTTCGGATAGGGACTACGAAATTATCTTTGCGGCCAGAAAATCCATTCTCACCTTTGATGATTCCACATGGACAAAGGGGCCGGGGGAGGTTTTTGACGTCCCTATGGCAGCATATGATTCAGCCCAGGTGGCAGATCTTGTGGGAATTTACATTTTAGATATTCTAAGCAGATTTTTAGACCCAAAACAATTAGGCCTATATCGGGACGATGGATTAATAATTATCCCTAATTCCAATGGGCCCTACACAAATAGGATACACAAAAAATAATTAGAGCCCTGAAGTACCTCAGTTTTAAAGTCGAAGTCACCTCTAATCTTAAAATTGTAAACTATCTAGACATCACCCTTAACTTAAATGATGGATCCTACCAACTATTTCTCAAAGAAAATAGTTCCCCCACTTATCATAATATTTCATCCAACCACCCACAAAATATTATAAAACAGATACCCAATATAGTGAATAATAGAATCAACCAATTATCATCCAACATTAAAACTTTCAACGCAAGTAAAAATATTTACAATAAGGCCCTTCAAAAAAGCGGATATAAGAACAAGTTAACATATAATAAACCTACAATAGACTCCGAATCATCCAAAAATAAAAATAAAGAAAACTGTAGAAAAAGAAAGATAATTTGGTTTAGCGCCCCCCCCCCCCCCTTATTGTAAACTAACTAACATCAATATTGGTAAATATTTTCTCAAGTTAATAGACAAAATTTTTAATAACAGTAACCCTCTACGGAAGATTTTTAATAGGTGCACCCTTAAAATTAGTTATTCTTGCACCCCGAATATGGACAGCCTTATTAGTTCCCATAATAGGAGTATTCTGGTGAACTTGCGCAATGCTGAATCTAGGTCCGGAATTCTAAACGAATGCAACTGTAATTCCGTGGACGCCTGCCCGGTGGAGGGAAAATGCAAATCCACCCAGGTGATTATGAAGCCCGCAGTTCTCTATCTAACAAAAAAAAAAAAAAACGACTTCCGGACCTATATCCGCCGGTCCTTTCAAACAAAGACTGTATAACCACAGGTACTCCTTTTCGAACCCCGGTCAGAGGTACCAGACAGTCCTTTCGCGGGCATTCTGGAAAATGAAAGAGGAAGGGCTGGATCCTGAAATTAGCTGGAAACTGATAGGTTCAGCCCGTATTCCGAGGAATTTTCGTGATAGGTGCTGTCTATGTTTACTGGAAAAAATTTCAATATTAAAATACCCCCACCAACACCGGCTACTGAATCTTAGGAGGGAATTCATCAGTAAGTGCCGCCACAAGGCAAATGTTTCGAATACTTAAATTTAGAATTTAAATCCCGTTGACTAGATGTTAGAATATAAATTAAAAGGATTCAGTTTAAGTTTTACTCTTAATTTTACCCTAACGTTAACCTTAAAAAGTATTTTAACCCCCCTACCTTCCTATTCCAAGCTCCTTTAATTGCCTATCTTTAGAAAATATGGATTCTTTTACTAAACCGCTTTTTCCTTGGTTAACACATATATGTATATATATTTTTTTTCTCAAATATTTTTTCTCTAATATTTTTTCTCTAATAATTTTTAAACTGATAACTTCCTGCAATTGGCATTTAGCTCGCTTCTACCTAAAAGGCTTAATCAAATAAACTTAAATAAAAATTTTTAAAATCTTATATTGAAACCCATTCCTTCTCATCTAAATACACCTCTTCAAACAGCCCAAAATCTTAACCTTAAAAAAGTAATTTAACTCATTTGGTTGTCTATCTTTATAAAATATGAACTCCTATTCCTCCCCTTCCTAAATATACCATTTCAACACCCTGTAACCCCGCGACTACCAGCTCTGTCCTTTTCTACTTTGTGACCGTTGTTAACCTAAAACCCCTCCACACTCTACCCCAGGGCCTTCGCCATTTGGAAAAAAACAATGTCGCTGACGTGACGTAGAATCTCTATTAGAGATCCTATGTCGAAACCTTTGAATTTTGAAAAATTTTCTCTAATTTATATATATATATATATATATATATATATATACATTCGTCTGAGGATATATACATTAATATTACAAAATTTTAAATACAGAGTTTGGGCCAAAACCTTTAATGGCGTAGTCTCATATATATATATATATATATATATATATATATATATATATATATATAATGATTAACTTCGTGAACGAAGTTTTAGGAGGGCTTTGAACAAATGTTACACCCCCCCCCCCCCCACGTCGCATCGATTGCAGGTGGTAATATCTCCCATTCTCTACTCTCTCTCTCTCTCTCTCTCTCTCTCTCTCTCTATATATATATATATATATATATATATATATGTGCGTGTGTGTGTGTGTATATGTGTGTGTGTGTGTGTGTGTGTGCGCGTGTGTTTTAGCAGTGTCTCCTTACCTAAATAATTGGAATATTTTCTGTGCATATACGTATGGGCCGTGTATTCAGTTCCGAGTTGTGTCTGCTTTAAAGAAAAGGAAAGTTTTTGAGACATCATGAAGTGTTTAGTGAATAGATTAGCTTGTTGGTGTTAAAGTGTGTTGAATACAATGGCGTTCTGGATATAAACGTTTGGCGTGAGTTAACTGTTTATTGAAGGGAAGAATTCTAAGAACAATGGGTGGACTGGGTTATGTCTCATAGGACCTGATATTAGGAGTGGACGAAAGAAAAGAGAGAAAGATAAAAGAAGAGGAAGTACAAAATTATCATATAGAGAAGAAGAAGTAGAAGAAGAAGTAAGAGAAGTTGTTGTTGTTGTTGGTGGTGGTGGTGTCGGAGAAAGAAAGAAAGAAAGAAAGAAAGAAAGAAAGGATAACATAGAAAAAGATAGAATAAAACGAAGTAAAGAAAAGAGAATAAAAAACAAATGAAAAAAGAAAAGAAAGAAAAATGAAAGAGGGCGGAAGGATCATGCGAAAGAGAGAAAAAGAAAATGAAGAAATCGGGAGAAAAAAAAGAAAAGAACGAAAAATGAAAGATGGCGGAAGGATCACGTGAAAGAGAGAAAAAGAAAATGAAGAAATCGGGAGAAAAAAAAGAAAAGAACGAAAAATGAAAGATGGCGGAAGGATCACGTGAAAGAGAGAAAAAGAAAGTGAAGAAATCGGGAGAAAAAAAGAAAAGAACGAAAAATGAAAGAGGGCGGAAGGATCACGTGAAAGAGAGAAAAAGAACGTGAAGAAATCGGGAGAAAAAAAGAAAAGAAAGAAAAATGAAAGCGGGCGGAAGGATCACGTGAAAGAGAGAAAAAGAAAGTGAAGAAATCGGGAGAAAAAAGAAAAAGAAAGAAAAATGAAAGAGGGCGGAAGGATCACGTGAAAGAGAGAAAAAGAAAGTGAAGAAATCGGGAGAAAAAAAAGAAAAGAAAGAAAAATGAAAGAGGGCGGAAGGATCACGTGAAAGAGAGAAAAAGAAAGTGAAGAAATCGGGAGAAAAAAAAGAATAGAACGAAAAATGAAAGAGGGCAGAAGGATCACGTGAAAGAGAGAAAAAGAAAATGAAGAAATCGGGAGAAAAAAAAGAAAAGAACGAAAAATGAAAGAGGGCGGAAGGATCACGTGAAAGAGAGAAAAAGAAAATGAAGAAATCGGGAGAAAAAAAAGAAAAGAACGAAAAATGAAAGATGGCGGAAGGATCACGTGAAAGAGAGAAAAGGAAAGTGAAGAAATCGGGAGAAAAAAAGAAAAGAACGAAAAATGAAAGAGGGCGGAAGGATCACGTGAAAGAGAGAAAAAGAACGTGAAGAAATCGGGAGAAAAAAAGAAAAGAAAGAAAAATGAAAGAGGGCGGAAGGATCACATGAAAGAGAGAAAAAGAAAATGAAGAAATCGGGAGAAAAAAAGAAAAGAACGAAAAATGAAAGATGGCGGAAGGATCACGTGAAAGAGAGAAAAAGAAAGTGAAGAAATCGGGAGAAAAAAAGAAAAGAACGAAAAATGAAAGATGGCGGAAGGATCACGTGAAAGAGAGAAAAAGAAAGTGAAGAAATCGGGAGAAAAAAAGAAAAGAAAGAAAAATGAAAGCGGGCGGAAGGATCACGTGAAAGAGAGAAAAAGAAAGTGAAGAAATCGGGAGAAAAAAAAAGAAAAGAAAGAAAAATGAAAGAGGGCGGAAGGATCACGTGAAAGAGAGAAAAAGAAAGTGAAGAAATCGGGAGAAAAAAAGAAAAGAACGAAAAATGAAAGAGGGCGGAAGGATCACGTGAAAGAGAGAAAAAGAAAGTGAAGAAATCGGGAGAAAAAAAGAAAAGAACGGAAAATGAAAGAGGGCGGAAGGATCACGTGAAAGAGAGAAAAAGAAAGTGAAGAAATCGGGAGAAAAAAAAGAAAAGAACGAAAAATGAAAGGGGGCGGAAGAATCACGTGAAAGAGAGAAAAAGAAAGTGAAGAAATCGGGAGAAAAAAAAGAAAAGAACGAAAAATGAAAGAAAGAGGGCGGAAGGATCACGTGAAAGAGAGAAAGAGAAAGTGAAGAAATCGGGAGAGAAAAAGAAAAAGAACGAAAAATGAAAGAGGGCGGAAGGATCACGCGAAAGAGAGAAAAAGAAAGTGAAGAAATCGGGAGAAAAAAAAGAAAAGAACGAAAAATGAAAGAGGGCGGAAGGATCACGTGAAAGAGAGAAAAAGAACGTGAAGAAATCGGGAGAGAAAAAAGAAAAGAAAGGAAAATGAAAAGAACAAAAAATGACAAGAAAGAAAGAATAAAAGAAGGGAAAAGAAAAAATGAACAGAAGAAAAAAAAGAAAGAAAATAAAAAAATAAAAAATTATGAAAGAAGTTGAAAAGAAAATATTCTTTGATTCATTCATTTTCAGGTTATTTAAAACCAGAAAATATTTTTAAATTGCAAGAGTATTTTATTTAGATAATAATAATTTAATGGTTACGGTCTCACTAATTAGCCCATAGCTGGGGGAGAATAAATGGTTTCCTACTTTTCTGAAATGCATTTGTGCGTAAGTGAATATAACGAACCCAATTGGAATTGGATCTTGGCTCTTCGATTAAGAATTCCGAGCCATTATTCAATACACCATCCGTACATCCAAGCCTTAAAGCACCTGGGATGCTTTAACAGTCTTCCGTCCAGGGTCTTTTCTTAACTTTGTTGATCGTACGGAACTAACGTATTATGGCCGTAAGGGGTACCTCGAGGTGGTGTAGTGGTTAGCAAGCTTGTGTCGCTAGAGTCATTAAAACTGAGTAGTGAGTTCGATCCTCACTGGGTGTCCCATACTTTCGGCCTTGTGCCACATCTAAGCGGCGCTTAGAAAATCAGTATTATGACCGATGATTCATTACAATCAAATTTCCGGTAAAACGTCAATTGTTCAAACTAATAGGCTACACAACACGAGACATCGCACAGATACTCCACATATATAAGCGTTGTAAGGCCTCCGAAGACACCTAACAACATGGATGACGATGCATTTTCATCTGCAATTTCCAAACACAACAAAAAACTCGTTTTTGAAAAAGGACGATCACAGGCGAGGAGAAATGAATTGGTGCTGTTTATTTTCGGCCTTGTTGTATATCTAAGCTATATATTTAAGCATAGTGATCAAATATCAATGGGCTACCATTGCATGTGCTAGAAAGGCAACAGGAATTTCGTAAAAGATAAAGATATTCGTTCTTATATTTATATTGCTATTGTTTTTAAATCCTAACCGAGAAACATGACTAAACTTGGATTGAACCACAAAAACAGATCGATGTGACTGTCACGTAACTTCCGTATTAGAATATTAAAAAAAAAATCACACTTCTGTTTCTTTGTTTTTAAATCGCGGACTTTAACCCAGACGCGAAGTTCCAAGCCTTAAAATGTCGCTGTTATGATCTTTATTCTTCTTTTGTTTGTTCATACAAACTTGTGATTTCTTTTCAATCACCGGGCCTTTTCATCCATTTTTATATTTTAAAGAGCGAAGATAGAATACATAGCTTTTTTTTCTTCTGTTCTTTATTGTCAAATGATTTTCCCCTTGACGAATCACTGACCACCCGCCTTTTGTCCACATAAACGAATAATCGCTTAAGTTATTACAATTGATTCACTAAAGTTAACCAACAGTGTGAAGTCTGTTTAAACACGCGCGCCTTTGACAAGCTAAACGGACTCAAGCCATAACAGGATAACAATATAATAGGAAAATATTCAATCATATATATATATATATATATATATATATATATATACTACTGGCAATAATTATTAAACCACCCCAGTGTTTAAAAAAATGATGTATTTCATACTACTTTTTAGTATTTATTGCCAAGTGAATAATTGTAAATGAAAATAGAATGGTTCTTTTGTTAATACTGCACAATAACATGTGCATGAAGTGAATTTATAAATATTTAATAATTAACTATATTGCAATTTCATCAATGAAAGAATGAAGAAAATTTAGGGTGATTCGGAAGAGTTCATCTTTGCTTCCTTGTCTTGTAAAATTTTGCAAAGTAATAATAACAAAAGAAGCATTCTATTTTCATTTGGCAATAATAAATAAAAATACTAAAAATTTCTATATAATTTCTTAAAAAAAAAACAAAACAAAAAAAACTGGGGTGGCCTAATAATTATGACCGGTAGTGTGTATATATATATCTATCTAAACTTATTTATAAATGAAACATTGTGTGTGTGTGTGTGTGTGTGTGTGTGTGTGTGTCCCTGTTGACTACAGACTCCGAAACGGCTGAACCGATTTTCTTGAAAATTTACACAGTTGTACTATGAGCGTCTGCGAGTGTTCTTAGCTAGGTTTAGTGTCGAGGTACCCCCGATAAATATCGAAAATCGATAATCGAATAAATCGGGTTATAGAAGGAGTAATCTGATTTTAATCAAATTTGATACACTCATAGACAAAGACATAAGAAACGATATTCAGAAGTTTCAAGGTTGCAGTTCTTACAATAGTGCAGAAAATTTGATATCGATACCAGGAAATCAAAATTTGACTTACATCCATTGATTTTTCTTTCAGTCTACGGTTTTGCTTTAACTGGAAACAACTATTGCTTTTTAGTCTTTCGTACCAACGTCCAAAGAGTCTGAGCTCCAGGACCATGGATTAGTTTTAAAGATTTCATTACACCCGAGCAACGCTGGGCTATACTACTAGTATATATATATATATATATATTACGTACCTCCACTAAATTGGCGAAAAAACAGCATAGTATGAATAAAAAAAAGTCTCGAATTTCATAAAAACTAAGTTTTTCCATCAAAATGTTCATGTTTTATTAAGAGGAATGATCAAAGTATTTCTAATGATTTAAAATTTTTAAAAAATCTTTCTAACACGTTCGAAATCTTTGTAAAAATCTTGTTTTGATTTCAGTTATGAAAGTTTTACAATAAAAACGTAATATTACATAATACTTTTTTTTTGTGTCAAAGACAATAATTTGGAAATTCTCGCAAAATTCAAATAATTGTCGAATTATAATGAAACTTTCAGGACCAATTCACAAATCAATTAGATTATTTTTGAAATTATTGTTTGAAAAAAATCTTGGAAATAAATGTTTTTTACATCTGTTTCCCCCACTCCACTTAATCTCATGAATTTCATAAATTTTGTTGCGAAAATTGGTTTTATTAGTTAAAATCAGAACTCATCGGGGAATGTAAACAACATATTTTCAAAGATTTGTTGTCGTTAGTTTATTAACTTTTTAAGTGAAGATTATATTTCTTCTTCTTCTATGTGCCTGTCCCTTCAGGACGTAGGCGATCATGGTTCTCCACGTCTACATATCCCTTGTGGCTCTTAGTATGTTTGCTACTGTTGCTCCTGGAAACCCCCGTCCCGTCATCCACCTGATCAGACCCTGCAAATATGTTATCTGCTGCCTTCCTCTGTCTCCCCTTCCTTCTAACTGGCCAGTCAGTATCAGGTTCTCCAGGCTCTCCTTCCTCATTGCATGTTCCAGGAACTTCAGTTGTCTCTTCCTGATGCTCAGTATCAATTTCCTTTTTGTTGCCATTCTTTCCAACACCTCATCGTTGCTTGCATGCTCAGTCCACGATATCCGTAACATCCTTCTGTAGAACCACATTTCGGCCGCATCCAGTTTTGTCCTCATTTTCGATGATATTGTCCAGCATTCACTGCCGTATTGAAGAACTGACATCACGTAGCAGTCTAGCACTCTTTTCTTCGTTTATAGTGAGATTTTCGTATGTGTTAGTATTTTGCTTATCTTCTGGAACGCGTCCTTTGCCATGCCAATTCGCCTTCGGATCTCCGTGTCACACTTTCCATCTTCTGTTAGAAAACCTCCTAGGTACTTAAATTTTTGTACTTGCTTGATTCTGTTATCCCCACCTGTATTTGGCATCTTGGGTTGTATCTTTTGCTGATGACCATGCACTCAGTTCTTTTAAAGTTTATTTGTAGTCCCTTCTTGTAACTCTCCACTGCTACTTTCTGTATGAGGTCTTGTAGTTTCCTTTCCGTGTCCGCAATCAGCACTGTATCGTCCGCATACCTTATGTTGTTCAGGTTGTGGCCTCCAATAACAAATCCTGGTGTGTCATCTAGGGTCCTCAAAATATTCTCACTGTATAGGTTGAACAAATCCGGTGAAAAGACACATCCTTGTCTTACGCCTTTTTCTATCTTTGTGTATCTACTGAGATCGTTACCTGTCTGTATGCAGGCCGTTTGCTGCCAGTAGAGATTCTTGATTATTCTTATGTCTTTCCCGAAAATGTCGAGGCTGCCTAGCATCTCCATCAATTCTTTGTGTCGTATTTTATCGAATGCTTTCGCGTAGTCAATGAAGCATAGGTACAAGTCTTTCTTCATTTATAATGCCCTTTCAGAGTGCATCCTAATCATGAATATGGCGTTCCTTGTTCCAGTGTCTTTGACGAACCCGCACTGTTCCTGCCCTATCTCTGGCCTGATTCTGCTTCTCGCTCTATTCATCAGGATTCTGACAATCAGTTTTGTAATGTGACTCATTAAGCTGATAGTTCTGTGTCGTTCGCACTCATTTGCACCAGGTTTCTTCGGCAGTGCTATAAATATCAACTTGCATAGGTCGTCTGGTATTATTCCGCTGCTATAAATTTCGTTTATTATGTCGGTAATCTTTTCTATGCCATATTCTTCTAAGGCTTTCAGCAGCTCTATCACTATGCCGTCTGGACCAGATGCTTTGTTTCTGTTCATTTTGGCCATTGCAGCTTTCACTTCGGATTTTAGTATTTCCGGTACATCCATCTCCTTGTGTATTCTCGGTTGTTCTCTCTTGTAGCAAAAGAGATCCTTTATATATTCTTCCCATCGTTGGAGTATTTCCTCTTTCTCTAATATGATTGTTTCTTCCTTGGATTTTATGCATCCTGTTGAAGAGCAGGTTTTTTGTCCTGTCAGTTCTCTTATTTCTTTATGCATCTCTGCTTTGTTGTTCCTGTTTAATCTCTCTACTTCTGCGCATTTGTTGTTGAGCCATTCCTCTTTGGCTTGTCTGCATTTGTTCCTTATCTCCCTGTGAAGTTTCTTGTACTCTGCTCCGTGTCTTGGCGTTATTTTTTGTCTCCTTTGCATCATGTGGAGGATCTCTTCGGTCATCCACTCGTTTTTTCTTCTGCGTCTGATTTCCTTTGGGGCTATGTTGTTCGCTGAGGTCACCATCGCTTCTTTTAGTGAATCCCATTTTGAGTATCCTTTTCCAATTTGTTCTTCATATTTCTTTCTCACGCTTTTATTGTATTCTTTCTGCAGGGTGAGATCGTCCTCTAGTGTGTCGTATTGCAGCCTTGGTGATGTGCTGGGCTTCTTCAGTCTTCGGAGTTTCACTTTTAGTTTGCAGATGAATGGGACGTGGTCACTTCCGCAGTCGGCACCTGGGTATGTTTTGCATTGGACCACTGCGTTCCTGAATCTCTTGTTTAGCACGAAGAACCAAATAGATTATATAACTATAAACAAGATTACATTTACTAATCGGAAAATGAATAGTTTAATACTAATAGTCGTGCCTTCATATTTTTAAAATAATTAAAAAAAAAATTTGTATTCGAAGATTTTTTTTGTATGGTAACTTCTATGTGTACATTAAAAGGTTATGTGTTTCAGTGTTTCTTCTTTACAGAAAAACATTGTACAATTATGTCATCTGTGATCGCCAAACATTTATCTTACCTCGCATCTGTTAACACATTTGAAATACGGTGGAAAGATTAGAAAGTTCTCCTCTATGTTTAAGAAATAGTTTTATTCTAATTTTCATGCTATAAATAAGAAATACTTATGTAAATCAGTTTAATTTAACATTGAATTTGCTAATTTTCCAAAAATAAAATGTCAGATATGTATATTTTATTTTTGTACATTTTTTAAAACCAAGAATTAAATTTGTTTACAAATATAACGATTACGCAAAAATAGCGGAAAAATTGAAAGATAAAAAAAGGAAACTTTTATATTACAATTTAAATTACAAATTTTATATTACAATCAATATAATTTCTGTTTGAAATACACCAGAATATTTTGTTTACTGGAAATAGTAAACTTAATCATTTAGCTTTCAATTAAAACCAAAATTAAAGTTTATCAGTTATTATAAATTTTATATTACAATCAATATAATTTATGTTTTTAATACACCAGAGTATTCTGTTAATGGAAATAGTAAACTTAATCATTTAGCTTTCAATTAAAACCAAAATTAAATTTATCAGTTATTATAAATGTTGAAAGTTTGAAACCTAGTTTGCAGAAATATTTTATTTCTAAATGAAATTTATTCACAATACAACTGGGCACTAGTATAATTTAATTATGACCAAAAAATAATTATATATATATATATATATATATATATATTAACGATTTTCTGCACTATTGTAAGAACTGCAACCTTGAAACTTCTGAATATCATTTCTTATGTCTTTGTCTATGAGTGTATCAAATTTGATTCAAATCAGCCCATTCCTTCTATAACCCGATTTTTTCGATTATCGATTTTCGATATTTATCGGGGTTAGCTCGACACAAAACCTAGCTAAGAACACTCGCAGACGCTTATAGTACAACTGTGTAAATTTTCAAGAAAATCGATTCAGCCGTTTCGGAGTCTATAGGGAATGGACACACACACACACACACACACACACACACACACACACACACACAGCTCCATTTATAAATAAGTTTAGATTTAGATTAGATATGGAGCTTAGAGATTTGTCAGTGTATTATTAACTGTTAAGTTAATAATGTACTGGCTAGTAAAATTTGCGATAATTTCTATCAGCTAATATTTGACCGGGAAATTTATTTTCTTTTGTCACAACAGAAATTTTTCGGATCTTATTTTAAGGTAGGTACGTAAAAGAAACTCTTTTACTGAAACGACTTGTAAGATGGAAGGTACAATGAATGGCGCTCTCTTTTGACAAAAATTTCTTTTTAAACGAAAGAAAAATTAAAAAGTACTACTTAACTAGAATTTTAACAAAGAACAACAACAATAATAATAATAATAATAATAATAATAATAATAATAATAATAAATTAAATAATAATAAATTAAATTCACAGAACAGAGTTATGGACATTAATAGCCTTGCAATCCCAATTGTCCAATATAGCTTCAACATCTTAAACTGGACTCTAAACGACATCAGACGAATGGATGCTAGAACAAGAAAGCTTCTTTCTAAGCATAAGATGCATCATCCAAAGGCTGATGTAGACCGTCTATACATACCCCGTAAAGAAGGTGGAAGGGGTCTTATTCAGCTGGAATTGTCATACAAGACAACAACTATTGGCTTACTAACATACATAGAAACAACAAAGGATTGGATGATACAATTAGTAAGGCAACATGAAGAAAGAAAGAAAAAATATTCAATAATAAAAGAAGGCAGTAAATACAAACAAGATTTACAGTTAGTAGATTCTGTAGAAAAACAAACAGAAGCCAAGAACCAACTATTGCGGCAAAAAATATGAAAATGAAAGCCAAAGATAAAGCTCTTGAAAAGATGAAACAGCGCTGGCAAGACAAACCTCTGCATGGCCAATATCCAGTACGTGCCAATAAATCCAATGTTGACAAAGTTAATACTCATCGATGGTTACGTGCATCTGGATTAAAGTCTGAAACTGAAGGATTTATAATTGCAGCACAAGACCAAAGTCTTTTCACGAGAAACTTTCAGGCAAATATTATGCATAATAATATGGATCCAAAATGCAGGTTTTGTGATAAACACCAAGAAACAATAGACCACCTAATCTCAGGCTGTTCTGTGCTTGCCCCAAACGAATATAAAAATCGCCACGATAGAGTTGGGCAATATTTACATTGGACAATGTGCAAACATTATGGAAAAGCTGTAAACAAACACTGGTATGAACATCATCCAGCACCGGTTACAGAAATAGAAGATGTAATAATTCTATGGGATTACACCATCTACACAGACAGAAAAATTGAAGCAAACAGGCCAGACATTATTGTTAAAAACCAGAAGGAGAAAACTTGTCTATTAATTGATATGGCTTGTCCAGCGGATTGTAACATAGCAATCAAGGAATTTGAAAAACTGTCAAAATATAAAGACCTGGAAATTGAAATAGAAAAAATGTGGAAATTGAAAACAAGAGTTGTGCCAGTGACAGTAGGTGCACTTGGAATGATAAAAAATGGAACAAAACAACACATTGAAAGAATCCCTGGAAACCCCAGCTTAAGAGACATACAAAAAATTGTCTTATTAAGTACAGCCCACACACTAAGGAAAACTTTATCTATGTAATGCTGAGGATGATAGGGAAGATAGAAAAACATGAAATGGAGCCATAACAACACGCCACTACCTGCCTTAGGTCTCCCCGCAGACTTGGTTGGTAGTGAGACCAAAGCAGAAATCGAAATATGATGAAAAATGACATAATAATAATAATATCACTAATAAAATAAGCCATCTATTTTACATGGATGACTTAAAGTTATATGCTAAGAATGATAATGAGCTGGAAGGTCTTCTGCAAACTGCAAAATGCTTCAGCGAAGACATTGGAATGAAATTAAATTTGAATAAATGTGCTAAAGCTACAGTTTTACGTGGATTACTACAAGAAAAATCCTCAATTAGCTAAGACCCTGATGTAACAATAAAAGAATTAAAGCCAGAAGAAGCTTATAAATACCTAGGTGTAAATGAGGGTGAAAAAAATTCACCATAAAATAATGAAAGAAATAGTGCGTAAAGAGTACTATAGAAGGCTACGAATGATATTAAAAACTGAATTGAATTCTCAGAACAGAATTTTGGCCATTAATAGCCTTGCAATCCCAGTTGTCCAATATAGTTTTAACATCTTAATCTGGACTCTAAACGACATCAGGCGAATGGATTCAAAAACAAGAAAGCTTCTTTCTAAGCATAAGATGCATCATCCAAAGACTGATGTAGACCGTCTATACATACCCCGTAAAGAGAGCGGAAGAGGTTTTATTCAGCTAGAATTGTCACACAAGACAACAACTATTGGCTTACTAACATACATAGAAACAACAAAGGATTGGATGATACAATTAGTAAGGCAACATGAAGAAAGAAAGAAAAAATATTCAAAAAGAAGGCAGTAAATACAAACAACATTTGCAGTTAGTAGATTCTGTAGAAAAGCAAAACAGAAGCCAAGAACCAATTATTACGGCAAAAAATATTAAAATGAAAGCCAAAGATAAAGCTCTTGAACAGACGAAACAACGCTGGCAAGACAAACCTCTGCATGGCCAATATCCAGAACGTGCCAATAAATCCAATGTTGATAAAGTTAATACTCATCGATGGTTACGTGCATCTGGATTAAAGTCTGAGACTGAAGGCTTTATTCTTGTAGCGCAAGACCAAAGTCTTTTCACTAGAAACTTTCAGGTAAATATTATACATAATAATATGGATCCAAAATGCAGGTTTTGTGATAAACACCAAGAAACAATAGACCATCTAATCTCAGGATGTTCTGTACTTGCCCCAAATGAATATAAAAATCGCCACGATAGAGTGGGGCAATATTTACATTGGACAATGTGCAAACACTATGGAAAATCTGTAAACAAACGCTGATATGAACATCACCCAACACCGGTTACAGAAATAGAAGATGTCACCATTCTATGGGATTACACCATCTACACAGACAGAAAATTTGAAGCAAATCAACCAGACATTGTTGTTAAAAACCAGAAGGAGAAAACTTGCCTATTAATTGATATGGCTTGTCCAGCGGATTATAACATAGCAACCAAGGAATTCGAAAAACTGTCAAAATATAAAGACCTGGAAATTGAAATGGAAAAAATGTGGAAATTGGAAACAAGAGTCGTGTCAGTGATAGTAGGTGCACTTGGAATGATAAAAAATGGAACAAAACAACACATTGAAAGAATCCCTGAAAACCCCAGCTTAAGAGATATACAAAAAATTGTCTTGTTAAGTACAGTCCACACACTAAGGAGAACTTTGTCTATGTAACGCTAGGGATGATAGGGGAGATAGAAAAAAACATGAAACGGAGCCATAACGACACGCCACGACCTGCCTTAGGTCTTCCCGCAGACTTGGTAGGTTCAGAGCCAAATCATTTATGGTCAGTCCTTTAGACTTTTGTTAGATTTAGCGTCACTTACAGGGGCATGCATTCACTTACGCGCAAATACCCTCCAGTTATGGGTTAAATAACAGGACAGGTTGGGTTCTATAGCCTTGGTTGACAATCAGTCTACCACAGAAAGCAATGGCAACCTACTGCGGGATAATCTTCTGCCCAGTCAGTCATGTTTCTTTCGAGACATGATCGCCCAAGCGTGTATCACGTATGGCACTTAACTGACTGACTGAATATAACAGAAACATGATTAAGGCTTCTACTGGGCATAAAGTGGGTGATCGGTTTTCTATTGTCATGAAGTAATAAACTGATCCCCCATTAATTACTACTTATTAATAGAATAATATAATTCACCAGTCTACCGCAGAAAGCAATGGCAACCTACTGCGGGATAATCTTCTGTCCAGTCAGTCATGTCTCTTTCGAGACATGATCGCCCAAGCGTGTATCACGTATGGCACTTAACTGACTGACTGAATATAACAGAAACATGATTAAGGCTTCTACTGGGCATAAAGTGGGTGATCGGTTTTCTATTGTCATGAAGTAATAAACTGATCCCCCATTAATTACTACTTATTAATAGAATAATATAATTCACCAGTCTACCGCAGAAAGCAATGGCAACCTACTGCAGGATAATCTTCTGCCCAGTCAGTCATGTTTCTTTCGAGACATGATCGCCCAAGCGTGTATCACGTATGGCACTTAACTGAATGACTGAATATAACAGAAACATGATTAAGGCTTCTACTGGGCATAAAGTGGGTGATCGGTTTTCTATTGTCATGAAGTAATAAACTGATCCCCCATTAATTACTACTTATTAATAGAATAATATAATTCGCCAGTCTACCGCAGAAAGCAATGGCAACCTACTGCGGGATAATCTTCTGTCCAGTTAGTCATGTCTCTTTCGAGACATGATCGCCCAAGCGTGTATCACGTATGGCACTTAACTGACTGACTGAATATAACAGAAACATGATTAAGGCTTCTACTGGGCATAAAGTGGGTGATCGGTTTTCTATTGTCATGAAGTAATAAACTGATCCCCCATTAATTACTACTTATTAATAGAATAATATAATTCACCAGTCTACCGCAGAAAGCAACGGCAACCTACTGCAGGATAATCTTCTGCCCAGTCAGTCATGTCTCTTTCGAGACATGATCGCCCAAGCGTGTATCACGTATGGCACTTAACTGACTGACTGAATATAACAGAAACATGATTAAGGCTTCTACTGGGCATAAAGTGGGGTACCGGTTTTCCATTGTTATGAAGTAATAAATTGATCCCCCAGTAATTACTACTGATTAATACAATACATCTCTTCTTCCATTCAGCTATAGTTTAAAGAGCAGGATAGAAAATCTTCTGCCCAGTCAGTCATGTCTCTTTCGAGACATGATCGCCCAAGCGTGTTTCACGTATGGCACTTAACTGACTGACTGAATATAATAGTTGGAAACATGATTAAGTCTTCTACTGGGTATAAAGTGGGGGATTGTTTTTCTTTTGTCATGAAGTAATAAACTGATCTCCCACTAAATATACTTAGTATAATAATGTAATATTATTTATTTCTTCTCACTTCAGCTATGGGCTAAATGGCAAGACAGATTGGGTTCTATAGCCTTGGCTGGCAATCAATCTACCGTAGGAAGCAATGGCAACCTACTGTGTGATGATCTTCTGCCCAGTCAGTCATGTTTCGTTCGAGGCATGATCACAGAAAGCGTGTATCACGTATGGCACTTAACTGACTGACTGAATATAATAGTTGAAAACATGATGAAGGCTTCTACTGGGCATAAAGTGGGGGGTCGGTTTTATATTGCTATGAAGTAATAAACTGATCCCCCACGAATTACTACTTAATAATATAATACATCTCTTCCCTCCATAGCTCAATGACAGGGGAGGTGGATGGAGGAATCTCTTAGATTTCTATAGTTAGAATCAGTCAGTTATACGTTTGGGTGATCATGTCTCTTTCGATTCATGACTGACTAGCCAGAAGATTTTCCCGCAGTTGGTTGCCATTTCTTTCTGCGGTAGATTGGTTGGCAAACATGTCTCTTTCGATTCATGACTGACTAGGCAGAAGATTTTCCAGAAGATTTTCTCATTATTTTCTATGGTAGACTTGTTGCCAACCAATGCTATAGAACCAAATCTGTCCTGCTATTTAACCCATAGATGCAATAACAAAGAAAAACAAAACATGACGTCTCTCTCCAAATACTTTTGGAAATTAAAGAACGAAAAGAAAACACCTAAGGTTAAATGGAAAATCCTCAAACAAGCAAGAACAGCAAAATCTATAAAAGAACCATGTTTTCTTTTGCCTTCAAGATCCTTAAATATATAAATAATAACAAGCTTTTAAACCAGAGGCACGAAACCACAGTAAACTGTAAACACTTTAGGGACCTAACCCTACAATCATGCTAGGAAATACTAGGAGTTTGACTAGATATTCTTATTATAAAAGACTAAAAATGCTACAGAAAAATCGATCTAATAAACCCTTAAAGTAAGGTCTAATACTCACAACAGCATCTAAATAAATAAAATGTAAAATTAAAAGAAATAAACAGGCTCCTAAATTATAATCTAGGAATAATTAAAAATTAAAGGAAAACAAATCGATCTCCTAAATTCAAAATCAAGATTAAAATATACAAATTTAGATAAATTATAAAAAACTGATAAAATACAAATTTACATTTGCCCTCTAAAAAATACAATTTTTTATTTTTTATAAATAACCTCGCCTAAATACAAAACAATCCACACTTAAATAGATCAAATTACGAAAGTCTACAACAAAGTTTAATATTCCAAAGGATTCTGCTAAAATAAAAAAAATATAAAAAAACAAAAATAAAATACAAAATATGCCGTATGGAAAAAATCAAAATTAAAAAGAAAAAACACCCCACCCCAATCACGTCTATCTAAGGAACCCTAAGAAAAACAGCCTCGCCACTAAATGAAAGAGAATAAATAAAATTTGTCTGTTAACAACAGACACAAATAAATCAAACGCTAGCTAAGCAAGACGCCTAAAAATTCTTAAGGTCAACAAACAAGATAAGTTCCCAATCACACACACACACAAAAACCCCACGCAAACACAAAATTGACCAAGTAATCAACCCCCCCTCCACACCAATTCCTGCGAAATTCTAAACAAAAGATATACCCGTCCGATAAAAACGTATACTCCAACAGATAATATCATTAATCAACAATTTAGCACTTATACACCAGGCTCTTCAAAACTCTAACAGACAACACAAGGCACATTCCCTTCATTATCAATAACCCCAACCAACCTCCCACAACAACAATGAACAAAATATAGGGAGCAGACGAATTCAGTTTTGCTTTTACCTCCCGAAGAAACGTTGGGCACCCAACGTTGAAACAAACATATGATTGTCGAGGACATATATTAAAAAATAATGTACATGTTCTAAAACATATATATATATATATATATATATATATATATATATATATATATATATATATATCTGACTGAATACAATAGTTGAAAACATGATTAAGGTTTCTACTGGATATAAAATGGGAGATCAGTTTATTACTTCATAACAATATAAAACTGATCCCCCACTTTATGCCCAGTAGAAACCTTAATCATGTTTTCAACTATTATATTCAGTCAGTCAGTTAAGTGCCATACGTGATACACGCTGCGGGCGATCATGTCTCGAAAGAAACATGACTGACTGGGTAGGTGATTATCCCGCACAGGTTGCCATTGCTTTTCTGCGGTAGACTGGTTGCCAGCCAAGGCTGTAGAACCCTATCAGTCTTATTACTTTACCCATAACTGTAGAGAAGTGACGGATTAATATCTTTCCCAAAGGTATTAGTGCTTAAGTGAATTCAACTGGAATTCGAACTCGGCTCCCTGATTTCTTGTTCCGAGTCGATATCCACTGTAACACAACGCACATCCAAACTAAGCTATATTTATCAAATTAACGCAGGTACACAAGGAAATAAAAATAAAAATAAAATGGTAACAAAACTAATTTCGAGCAAACATAAAAGTCTAAAGCTGATTAAAATGAAATTATAGCTTTAGAGTTTGATGAAAAAAAAAAAAAGAAAAAAAAAGAGGGGTCAGCGCAAGTACGGTGCACTCATTGAGGTTCGAACACACAACTAAGCAGAAGCAGGCTAGATCGCTAACCGTGATCACGTGGCGAAGCGTGTGAGCGCTAAGTGTTGTTGATGTGGCAAAAGGACTGAGATTTGATTTGAAACCAAAACAGTAATATCATTAGACACGTAATGGCGTGACCTTTGACCTCTGGCAATTTCCGGAGGAAATAGAGAGGCAAAGGATGAATAAACTCTTGAGAAAATGAGATTGTGCCATTTGCGCTCTCAGAGACACGAGAGAGTTAAACCGAAGATAAATATTATAAACATTATATGCACCCATATCTCCCCCATCACTCTCTCTCTCACTCACTCACTCACTCACTCTCTCTCTCTCTCTCTCTCTCTCTATATATATATATATATATATATATAGGAAAGAATATTAATAAAAAGTTTTGAATTTAAAAACGTACTTTTTTAAACAGTATTTGTTTATTTTTATTGTATTTTTATATTTCAGACCGTCCTCGGTCCTTCATCAGAAACAAGTGATTTTTAAATTAGAATTGGAAACGTATTTTACGATAGCGTATATATGTATATATATATATGTGATTACTGGTGTTTAATGCAAAATAAGTGCTAAAATTATATATATATATATATATATATAATGTTAGCACTTACTTTGCATTAAACACCAGTAATCACACACACACATATATATATATATATATATATATATATATATATATAGAGAGAGAGAGAGAGAGAGAGAGAGAGAGTGATGGGGAAATATGGGTGCATATAATGTTTATAATATCTCACTCACTCTCTCTCTCTCTCTCTCTCGATATATATATATGTGATTACTGGTGTTTAATGCAAAGTAAGTGCTAAAATTATATATATATATATATATATATATATATATATATATATATATATATAATTTTAGCACTTATTTCGCATTAAACACCAGTAATCACTGTGCGCTATTTAAATTTGTCTGTCTATATGTTTATATCTTTCTCGGCCGTCTCTCTCTCTCTCTCTCTCTCTCTATATATATATATATATATATATATATTGTTAAATATAACAGACAATGAATGTCTATTATGTTTAATTATGAGCCGTTCTAAACGTCGTATTTTGGTTTTAATTTCAGGTGAAAATAAAGACAAAAATTCTCCAACATTTGTATAATTTTTTATTAATTTGGTTCTAAGCTTTCGGCTCACATGAGCCATCTTCAGAGAGGTTATTAAGACAGTAACACAATAACATCCACCATCAGCGACGATTTTATTTTGTGTTGACATAAAACTCCGCTAGGCAACGCCAATCTTCTTCTTCTTCTTCTATGTGCCCTGTCCCTTCAGGACGTAGGCGATCATGGTTCTCCACGTCTCCCTATCCCTTGTGGCTCTTAGTATGTTTGCTCCTGTTGTTTCTGGCAACCCCCGTTCCGTCGTCCACCTGATCAGACCCTGCAAATATGTTATCCGCTGCCTTCCTCTGTCTCTCCTTCCTTCTATCTGACCAGTCAGTATCAGGTTCTCCGCGCTCTCCTTCCTCATTGCATGTCCCAGGAACTTCAGTTGTCTTTTCCTGATGCTCAGCATCAATTTCCTTTTTGTTGCCATTCTTTCCGACACCTCATTGTTTCTTGCATGCTCAGTCCACGATATCCGTAGCATCCTTTTGTAGAAGCACATTTCGGCCGCTTCCAGTTTTGTCCTCATTTTCGATGATATTGTCCAGCATTCTCTGCCGTATTGAAGAACTGACATCACGTAGCAGTCTAGCACTCTTTTCTTCGTTTATAGTGAGATTTTCGTATGTGTTAGTATTTTGCTTATCTTCTGGAACGCGTCCTTTGCCATGCCAATCGCCTTCGGATCTCCGTGTCGCACTTTCTATCTTCTGTTAGAACACTTCCTAGGTACTTAAATTTTTGTACTTGCTTGATTCTGTTATCCCCCACCTGTATTTGGCATTTTGGGTTGTATCTTTTGCTGATGACCATAAAAATAACAAACGCAGTTCGCAAATTTGCAATGCGGTTCTATGATGCCATACCGCTTGATAGCGCGAAATGACAACAGAACCATGTATTCAAATGCAATGTAATGTGTTATGACCGGATTTAAACGTGATTTTATTAATCATGTGAGCCGAAAGCTTAGAAACAAATTAATAGGAAATTATCCAAATGTTGGAGAATTTTGTCTATATTTTCAACTGAAATTAAAGCCAAAATACGACGTTTAGAACGGCTCATGATTAAACATAATAGACATTCATTGTCTCTTATATTTAACAGTATATGTTTAGAAAATTATTTGCTGCCTCGATACACTATATATATATATATATATATATATATATATATAATTTTAGCTCTGTTATTTTACATCAAACAGCAATAATAACTGCGCTATTTTATATTTCTCAGTGCATATCTATATATGCTTGTATTTCTCTCTCTCGTTCTCACTCTCTCTCTCTCTCTATATATATATATATATATATCCTAGTTTTAAACCCTCGTTATCAATCTATCACTTTCGTCACTTCCCCCTCGCTATCTTTCTCTTTATCAGACTATTCAGTTTTCTATCTATCTATCTATCTATCTATCTATCTATCTATCTATCTATCTATCTATCTCATTCTTTTATTCTATCTATCTATCTATCTATCTATCTATCTATCTATCTATCTATCTATCTATCTATCTATCTATCTCATTCTTTTAATATCTATCTATCTATCTATCTATCTATCTATCTATCTATCTATCTATCTCATTCTTTTAATATCTATCTATCTATCTATCTATCTATCTATCTATCTATCTATCTATCTATCTATCTATCTCATTCTTTTAATATCTATCTATCTATCTATCTATCTATCTATCTATCTATCTATCTCATTCTTTTAATATCTATCTATCTATCTATCTATCTATCTATCTATCTATCTATCTATCTATCTATCTATCTCATTCTTTTAATATCTATCTATCTATCTATCTATCTATCTATCTCATTCTTTTAATATCTATCTATCTATCTATCTATCTATCTATCTATCTATCTATCTATCTATCTATGTCTGGTCCACATCTATCTATTGAGAGAGAGAGAGAGAGAGAGAGAGAGAGAGAGAGAAGAGAGAGAGAGAGAACGAGAGAGAGAGAGAGAGAACGAGAGAGAGAACGAGAGAGAGAGAGAGAGAGAGAGTCATATGACTATTTACGCTCTCACATTCCGATTGAAGTAGGAATGGCAGACTTGAAAAAAACTCTAGCTACTCACGCATCTATGCATCTTTCATTTAGTTATTATCTAAAAAAATCTTTCAATCTAAAAAAAGATTTTTTGTCTTTAAATAACCTGCAAAAGGTTGATAAGCCGTAAAAAATTCAATCAGTCCGAGAACTCCGCAAAAATCAATTTTATGTGCATAAACACACACATTTAAAATCTTTAAATAATATATATATATATTTTATACTCTCACTTTCGCTCTTTCTCTTTCTCAAATGCACAAAACACAAATACACGCATATCTAAACCGAAACTTATTTATAAATGGAAGTTTGTCTGTGTGTGTGTGTGTGTGTGTGTCCGTTACATATAGACTCCGAAATGGCTGAACCTATTTTCGTGAAAATTTATACAGTCTGTGAGTGTTCTTAGCTAGGTTTTGTGTCCGATAAATATCGAAAATTGATAATCGAAAAAATCGGGTTATAGAAGGAGTGGTCTGATTTTAATCAAATTTGATACACTCATAGACAAAAACATACGAAACGATATTCAGAAGTTTCAAGGTTGCAATTCTTACAATAGTGCAGAAAATCGATAATATATATATATATATATATATATATATATATATATATATATATAAAAGGCAAGATGTTTGTGTGTGTCTGTTTATCTGCCTGTATGTCTGTATTTTTTTTCAGCCCTTTTATTTTAGTTTTTGCTTCGGGTTTGGCTTTAAGTAGATAGAATTGTTGTTCTTAGTCTCAGCCATGATGCAATTTACTCAGAGGACTT
Source organism: Ascarosepion bandense (assembly GCA_037127315.1). Taxonomy (NCBI): domain Eukaryota; kingdom Metazoa; phylum Mollusca; class Cephalopoda; order Sepiida; family Sepiidae; genus Ascarosepion; species Ascarosepion bandense. Next base: position 1,908,680 of record JBBBDQ010000934.1, read on the forward strand.
ATTTAGCCTTCAAAATTCAGTTTACGACGAAAAAAACTTATTTGATATCGATAGCAGGAAATAAAAATTTGACTCACATCCATTCATTTTTCTTTCAGTATACGGTTTCGCTTTAACTGGAAACAACGATTGCTTTTTTGTCTTTCGTGCCAACGTCCAAAGAGTCTGAGCTCCAGGACCATGGATTAGTTTTAAAGCTTTCATTACACCCGAGCAACACGGGGCTATACTGCTAGTATGTACATATTGTTTAAAAGTTGCTAGGTTTATGATATCTAGATAGAGTGTTTGTAGATGTACACAGCATGGGCACACGTATATGCATTCAATCAACTTTTAGACCGTGTGTCGCCTCCTTTAGTGAGCTATCTATATATGTCGCTGGGGAATTAAAAGAAATGAAAAATGAGTTCATCGGCTTTATTTAAATATTATTTTAACTTAGTTACGATATCTACAAATTTAGTTTATTCATCTTTAATCTGTTTTTGGTCCTAAATGTGGTGTTTGAAGCACTGATGCGCAGGGGGCTACGTAAGAGTGAAAAGATTGGAAAAGAGAAAACCGGATACCACATCCTAAACAGGGAACAAGGGATGAGCCTTTTCACCTGTTCAATAGACGTGGGTGGAGTGTGAACCGGGCTATAGTTTAGTCTATCTACTCCAATTGAAAAAAAAAAAAAAAGAAAGAAGAAAAGAGTAAAAAGATTGGAAAAGAGAAAGCCGGAAACCACATCCTAAACAGGGAACAAAGGATGAGCCTCATCACCTGTTCAATAGACGTGGGTGGAGTGTGAACCGGGCGATAGTTTAGTCTATCTACTCCAATTAAAGTTACTAGGAAGATTGGGTCCCTGTCACGGATCAGGAAGTTTTTTTTACGTCAGAATCCATTTTGCATATTTATAAATCTACCACCGACATGATGTGTCTTCCTTCTGTCTTTTCTACGAGTATTTTCATACCAACTACTCTGACGTGCTTTTTAGCCAGGTTCCCCGACCTCATATGCTCGTGGTTGGTACTAGATTGACATCTACGTCCAACACCTTTACCGTCGAAATAGGATTTGCAATGTAATCGGTCCCGATCTGGCAGCTCGCCTTTAGCCGTTTTCTAACCTACGGGATGTAGCTTTCCTCTGTCATTTTCGCAAGTATTTTCACTGCTTCTACTGTGACGAGCTTCATTTTTTGGTGCCTACCTTGATGAATTTACTCGTGCAACTAAATTGGCAATTAGGTCTCACCCTTTTCTTGTCAAAATAGGTAAATGTAACCGTTACTTCTTCTCTATGAGTTTCTTTTCTCGCATTTCCCACCTGCTTGCTTCCTTGATAGCCTCAATTTCCAAAGGTTTAACTGCATTGTTATCTTTTATCTCATTGTCTCTTACCCTTTTTTCGACATTCCCTGCACTGTTATTTTTTCTTTTCTCTCTTGCATCTCCTCTCACTATAAGCCCCCTAGGCACCAGTGGCAGTACTGCCTTGCTTGGGGTGAAACATTTATATAAAAAAAAGAAGAAACTGGAATATGAAAGAGACAAAAAGAAACAAAAAAAAAGGGAAAATTACTGAATGACATAAAAGAAATTCTAACTCTTATGCAGACCAGTCTTAAAAGTAAGGATAAGAGACAAAATAGCATTGTCTTTGTAGTTCGTTGGTACTTGGTTTTTTCTCGTCCGGTATACAGGTAGAGGATACTAAAATCAAGCAGGTACAAAAATTCAAATACTTGGGAAGTGTTCTAACAGAGAACGTAAAGTGCGACACTGAGATCCGAAGGCGAATTGGCGTGGTGAATGACGCATTCCAGAAGCTGAGTAGAGGATTAAGAGAAAGGAAAATTTCTCTAGAAACAAAGAAGAGAGAACTGGATTGCTATGTGATGTCAGTTCTTCAATATGGCAGTGAATGTTGGACAATATCATCAGAGATGAAGGAAAAACTTGAAGCAACTGAAATATGGTTCTACAGAAGCATACTGGATATAAAGTGGGGGATAAATTCCATATTACAATCAATATATAAACTGACCCCTTACTTTGTGGTCACAGCTGTTTCTATACATTTATATTCCTGAGATCCAAAAGCACAAGGATGCATTCCAGGAGCTGAGAAGAGTATTAAGAAACAGGACAATTTCGCTAGAAACAAAGAAGAGAGTACTGAATTGCCATGTGATGTCAGTTCTTCAATATGGCAGTGAATGTTGGACAATATCATCAGAGATGAAGGAAAAACTTGAAGCAACTGAAATGTGGTTCTACAGAAAGATGCTGCGGGTATCATGGACCAAGCATGCGAGCAATGATGAGGTTTTGGAAAGGATGGAAACGAAAATGAAATTAATACTGAGCATCAGGAAGAGACAGCTAAATTTACTGGGACATGGAATGAGGAAGGAGGGTTTGGAGAACCTGATACTAACAGGCCAGATAGAGGGGAAGGAGAGACATGAGAAAACATCGTGTAACATACTTGATTGGCCTGAGCGGATGTATGGCGGAGCGGGGGTTGCGTGATGTAATAGGAGAAAGCATGGTAAGAGGCACCAGAGATAGGGAGACGTGGAGGGCAATGATCGCCTACGACGAAGCACATAGAAGAAGAAGATCAGAAGATTGTAATGTTGTAATAAATAACAAGACGTGGTTAGAAGATGAAGGGTCAAATTTTATTGACGTACGTGTGTATGCTAGTTCAGGGGTAAGAGGGTGGTCCACCTCAGGTCAGCATGACGTTGAGATACGGTAACTGACTCCCTTTCGTAGGACAGCTGCGAAAACATGTCAGAATCCAACGATTTGAAAGTATCGAGTGAAAGATGATCTCCTTTTCGGAAGTGGGGACACAAACTTTTGACGTGACCGGAAACCCTTTTTTGGTTTCCATTTGCATTATGGGAAAAATTAAATTATTTAATTTTTTATTACTAGTTTATTAGTTATCTAATTTATTATTTAATTTTCAATTTCCCACATCTTATTTCAGAAAAGAGGTGTAAAAAAAAAATAATAGATACCTTAGATTAGTGAGTTACCAAGTAAAGCAAATTAATTCTATTCTACGTAAAAATTACTTTTTGTTTTGGCTTTCAAGTCGGCAAAACCAATTCCTTTTTTATTGGTTTTCTTTACTACCTTCTGTAGAAGTTCATGTAGATTCCTTTTCATAAATTGTCCAGAATTTCCCAGAGACATACATTACGTAAGTGTTCGGTCCCCTTTCCTTTGTTTATCTGCTGCCCTTTTTCTATATCTTAATACAAAAATCTGGTGTTTGTGACAAGGCGAACCTCGCTGCCGAGCTTGAGAAGGACCTCCAATCCGTGGTGGATTGGGGTAAGAAATGGCTCGTAAAATTCAATTCTTCCAAAACGAAGCTGCTGTTAATTAACCATCACAGACAACCGCACCTCCCTCCCATTAGCATGGAACAGGCTTGCCTCCCAGAGAGTAAATCACTACGCCTGCTTGGCCTGACACTCTCAGCGGACCTCAAATGGAATGACTGCGTCGAATCCATTGCTAAATCCGCAGCTATGAAAGTCGGCTTTCTGTGCAGGGCCCGGACATTCTTTCCGCCTGAATCTATCCTGCAATTATATAAATCCACCATCCGCCCGTGTATTGAGTACTGCTGCCATATTTGGTCGGGTGCCTCTTCTATTCTCCTCGGGGTTCTTGACAAAATACAGCGAAGAATCTGTAATGTAATTGATACCGACTTGGCTGACCGCCTGCAGTATCTCTCTCACTGGCGTGACGTGGCTTCCCTGTGCCTCTTCTATAAATACTTTCATGGCTTCTGCTCTGACGAACTTAAATCACTGGTGACCCCCAGATGTGAATTTGCACGAGATACTAGATTGGTAATTAGGTCCCACCTTTTTACAGTGAAACCGATGAAATGTAACCGCAATTTCTACTCCAATAGCTTCTTTCCTCGCACTTCCCGCCTGTGGAATTCCCTACCGCATGCTTGCTTCCCTGACGGCTACAACCTCCAGGAGTTTAAATGTAAGGTCAATAGACACCTCCTAACACACTAACTCACACCCACTCACTCCAACTCTCCCTATGTACATTCTAAGTCGTCTATCACCCTCTTTCTGATATTTCCTACACCCAATCCCTCTATGTAACCCCCTGCGCTATAGTGGCAGTGGAATGCCTTGCTTGGGGGTGACACGATTAAAAAAAAAAAAACTCAGCTTCTGGAAGACATCATTCGCTATTTCAAATTTCTTGAAGACCTCTTATAATATTCTGATACTCATTCAAATCTCTATCATACACTTTTCGTTTCTGCTGTCTCACTCCGCAGGAGAATCATCCGAATGTCTGAATTGACATACGTAGCCGTCTAATATGGCAGATGATAAATTCTACACTTTTGGAACTGTTTTCTGATGGTGTGTAATAAGAACTTGAGATGGTGTAATAGGTAAGTATACATCGCGTTGACAAAAATTAATGTCAAAGGTCACCCTAATTCGGTGAGTTGTGTTTAGAGTCAAAATATGGCCGTTCTTAAGCAACGACACAAAACCAGTTCATTCGTAAGGTAAACTTATCGGGCAAATAATATGATATCCAATCTGAGTTGACGCCATCCGTTCTGTAATTTTTGTAATGTTTTTGATACAATCATTAAAATGGAGAAGTTTTATACATGGCAACGATTAAACAGACGACGACGTGAATATTTTATGCTGATTTGGTTTAGGGCTTAAATTTTGTACGATGTCCTGTACCGATCAAAATTGTATGTTGCTTCAACAAAAGTTTCACTGAAACTGATATTTTCAACAAAAAAAGGTCGAGCATTTTTTAAAAATAATTTCACATCAGGCAAAGGCTTACGGCCTATCACGCTGAATACACCGGTTCTCGCTCGATCACCGAAGTTAAGCAACGTTGAGCCTTGTCAGTACTTAGATGGGTAACCGCTTGGGAATACCAGGTGCTGTAAGCGTTTAGTGACGGATGTGCGTTGTGGTGCAGTGGATATCGGCTCAGAAAGAGAAATCGGTGAACTGAGTTCGAATTCCAGTTGAATACTCTGCATTCACTTAAGCACTGGTACTCTTGGAAAAGGTATTAATCCGTTCCGTACCCCCGGTTATGGGTTAAATAACAGGGTAGGACTTGGGGACCCTGCCCTTAAAAACAAATCCCAATGAATTTTGATACTCGAAAAAGAAAAAAAGTATTACTAGACATAAAAACTTATATAAAAAACAACAATAAATTGTTGAAAGAAAAGGTCTTACCAGCAATAAATAAAGTTTAGTTGGCAATAAATGACCCGCCGAAGTTGATTTGCCATAAAAATAAAACAAACCAACATCAAGCAAGGCAATAAAGCTACTAAGGCACAAAGGGTTACTGAGTGTTAAAGAATAAGAAAACAAAAACATTATTAAAGAGCAAGTACAATAAAACGGTATCAAGAAGACATTTGATTACGATTGACATTGCATTTACATTTTTGGAAATCAAAATGGGCCTGAAAGTAAGAAATCTGAAAATGGTTTCACAGGGGATTAGTGTAAAAAAAAAAGAAGAAACTGTTAGCATAGAACTTACGGTTACGTCTACCCCCCCCCCCATATATATATATGTATTAAATTTAAACTTATCGCTATACTCGTTTCGAAAAACCTTCCGAGTATATACGCGGAAGGAAAAAATGGTAATAAAAAAAGAAAGAGCCAAGCACTTGAACATCAGTCAAAGTACGTAGCCCAAAGAAAAAACCCGAGACGAGTAATCTAAAACAAAAAAGCGCTCAACGCACAAGCAGAGCAAAGAAAGTAACTAACCTAAAGAGCCAACGAACCTACCATAGTTTCACCAAACCGGATCTTCAGGGAAGGTTGGCTAAAGAGGTTAAGAGATGGCCACAAGATATAAGGAACTCAATAACCCACGTGAACGAAAAAAGAAGACACCAAACACAAAGAGGGGGGTAATAGCATTTTATTAAAAAAATTTTTTTAAAAATGTTATTACCCCCCCACCTTTTGTGTTTGGTGTCTTCTTTTTTCTTTTTTGTTTTTTTCTTGCACATCCCGCCTGTGGAATTCCCCTCCGTATACTTGCTTCCCTGACAGCTACAATCTCCAAAAATTCAAATGTAAAGTCAATAGTCATCTCCTATCTCACTAACCTGCATCCTTTCTCTCATGCTTCTTTCTCCGTCCACTCCACTCTCATCAGTAATCTCATCCTTCTCTTACCCACTTCCTGACACCCCCCTATAACCTGTCACTCTTTCTCATAACTTTCCTCCTATGTAACCCCCTGAACAACAGTAGCAGTAAAATGCTTTGCTTGGGGCGATATGATTATAAAAAAAAACATCTGTGTATTGTTTTGTTCATGCCATGTCTCCAAGGTTTGTGAAGTGTGGAACCACCTCTTAATTGTTGTTGTTTCCAGGTTCACCCTGACCCAGGGTGGTAGCACCAGTTAGTGTTCCACCTATGGGTAAATAGAGAACTCCCAAACTGACGTCCAAACAATATGAAAGTATAAAAATAGATCTTCATAGTCAAAATAACAGCAATACATTTGACTCTAGACAAAAACCCCTCTTCACAAAATACGTCAATGAAACCTGTTTTACAAACTGATTTCTTACAAGGAATACATCTTCTATTCATTCAAACCTAAACTTAAAAATCTTGTCAGTGTTAAAAAGACCATTGAGCTTGATATGCCGTAAGAGAAACTAAACCAAACCAAAAGACTTCTGGTTAAATGAAAAGAGTTCTTTTTTTAAACAACTTATTTGTATATTTCTTGTGTTAGGATTCATAATAATCCTGTAAGTTGCATAAATTTTGTTTATGCAAACTCCTCTTATTTTGTATGTAGATATAATACGTTGTAGAGTAGCTGACACTCCTCAAGCGCTCTCAAAGATGGAATGGTCTTTGGATCCAAATAGCTATATAAATACTAGCAATACATTTTTGAAAAGAAACATATTACCAGGATCCCACATATGGGTAAATAGTTAACTCTCAAACTGACGTCCAAACAATATGAAAGTATAAAAAATAGATTTTCATAGTAAAAATAACAGCAGTACATTTGACTCTAAAATCACATTTGACTTCACAAAATACGTCAATGAAACCTGATCTACAAACTGATTTCTTACAAAGAATACAAATTCTATTCATACGAACCTATCCTAAAAACCTTGTCGGTATTAAATAACTAGTTGAATTGTTCACCTATATTGCACATGATCCATTATTGTACATATTTAGGTTACAATAAAATTTGTATTTTATATTAATACCTAGTGTTATATATATATATATATATATATATATATATATATATATATATATATATAACAGTAGGTATTCATATAAAATATTTACGCTCTTACACCCTGATTGAGCACTCTGGAAGAATGGGAGACTTTGAAAAACAGTAGCTATTCTGGCATGTCACTCATTCAATAATGAATTAGAGCACTCTGGCTACTGGGCGTGTATAATGATAATATACGCGCAAAAAAGTTTGCCTTCTTTTACCGAGCGCCCATAGCCCAGAGGTGGAATCGCCCACTGACGCCAATTCGGCCGGGTTTCAATCCTGTGTTAAAAGCAATCGGAGTCTAACCGTACTGATGAGCCGTGATACAACGAAACAGATCTATTTCGCTGTATCACAGCTCATCAGTACGGTTAGACAGCCGATTGCTTTTTACCCAGGATTGAAATATATATATTAGTTTTTTGTCATAATTAATTTAGACCAGTACTCAGTTGTATTAAAAAGTGTTCAATACATTTATATTATAGAACTTTTTAATATTTTTACTTTATAAATGAGTTATTTCCGCAACCTAGGTTTCAACCTTTCGGTATCTTCAGACGATCTATAATAACAGTTTTTTTCAAAAGTTTTTCAAACGTACAACTGGAATTTTTACGAACACGCCACTGCAATTTTTAAACAACCGAAAATTTTCTGAATTAGGGAGGAGTTACTTAGGGATCTTCAAACACTTTTATCCTTTAATTGCTTTTTGTTTTGGAAACAATATTATGGCTAACACAAAAACGAAAAAAACGTTACTAAACGAAAGATCAGAAATAATGTCCCGACACCAAAAAATACATCTAAGGATCATAGAAACTTGGATGAAAGTGGGTAACCAATGGGGAACTTGCCAATACTTAAAACTTTTATCAAGATAACGCCTCGAATAAAACCGACAATACGAAAAAAAGAAAAATCTATCAACTCAGTAAAGGGCTCCAAGCCTAGATTGCCTAGGTCGAGCAAAAAAGCTGTGAGAAGGATGGAAGATGGTGAATCTCCGATTGCTTTTTAACCCAAGACTGAAACCCGACCAAATTGGCGTCAGTCGGAAATCCTACCTCTGAGTTATGGGCGCTCGGTAGAAGGAGGCAGCCTTTTTAGCGTGTATATTATCATTATACACGCTCAATAACTGAGAGTATTATAATTCATTGCTGAATGAACGATGCGTAGATGCTAGAGTAGCTACTGTTTTACAAAGTCTACCATTCTTCCAGAGTACTCAATCAGGGTGTGCGAGCGTATATATATATATATATATATATATATATATAGCATGTCGAGGCAGCAGATAATTTTCTAAAAATATACTGTTAAATAAAACAGACAATGAATGTCTATTTTGTTAAATCATGAGCCTTTCTAAGCATCGTATTTTGGCTTTAATTTCTGGTGAAAATAAAAACAAGAATTGTCCAACATTTGGATATTATTTTATTATGCCGGTTCTAAGCTTTCGGCTCACATGAGCCATCTTTGAGTACCTTGAGAAATGAATGAAAATAACATCTGTCAACGTTACAGCTCATTTCTGACATCTTTTGATTTTAATACGCGAAAGATCTGTTAGTATGAACGGATTTTATTAAAAATAAGAAAACATAATGTTTGCAATTTATTTAATCTGACACACACACACACACACACACACACACACACACACACACACACACACATATATATATATATATATATATATATATATGCTTTGATCGCAGCCAGAAGCTAGTGGATATGTCTAGCCACACTGATGAGTTGTGATACAGCAAAACGGGCTTGTATGTGGATGACTAATATATATATATATATAATAAAATAAATTTCGTAGTTTAAAAGCGTTGTATGATCATTTCTACATGAAGTCCCTAAGAGAGATTTCACATATCATCGGCAACTTTCAAAATTCAAAATAAAATAAGATATTTCCAGCGGAAGTTCAAAAATTTACGTCACAGAAAAAACAAGATGGCTGGGATTAATAACAATCAATGTCTATTTTTAGATTTTGGACAACATTACTTTTAGATTGAGTAGTAAGTGAAAAATTTGAAAATTTGGTTTGTCTAGCTCTAAAAAAGAGGGGGGGGGAGTAAAAAAAGGAATAGGAAGAGGGTGTTTAACAGGGAAGTGGGCTAAACAAAACAGAAAGAAAAGAAAGAAAAAATAAAGAAAAGAAAAAATTCATTTTCGTAGAGACGCTAGGGACGTGTTAACAAAACTAGCGTTTTTAAATGGGACGAAGTATTAGAAAAGATTTATATATATATATATATATATATATATATAAATTTTGGTAAATTTTTGTTTTGTTCCCCGAAGGCCTTTACCCCTTCAAATCTTTCCAAAACATCCTTATTTCCGTGCAAAAAAGTAAATGCTGAACTCAAATGGATAATTGTTTATTAACGAAGCCTACCTTTTTTCAATTTTACAACCAGAAAAATATCGAACTTCTTTTCGCTATTTATCTCACCCCGTAACCACGGTTCAAAACATGTTATTCACTGCAGAATGAATTCACTCGTAGTTTGGCTGTTTTTCGGCCAACTTACTTCCTTTTTGCAATTCATATGCGGAAATTGAGTTCCGAACCCAAACAAATCGCGGAGTAATTGCTCAAAGGAAGCAAACGGGCCAAAATAAGTATCCTACACCCCAAGTCATTCAGCAGTGAATCAGATATGAGAACGGTGGTAAGGTGTGAGATATAGTCCGACTTTTTTGTGGTCGATAACAGGAAAAACTGTAGGTTTCTTCAATAAACAATTATCGATTTGATTTCAGCATATACATTTGCACGTAATTAAAGGAGTTTAAGAAAGATTTGACGGGGTAAAGGCCTTCGGGGAACAAAACAAAAATTTACTAAAATTATATATATATATATATATATATATATATATATATATATATATATATATTATAAATTATATTTTAGAACATGCACATAATTATTCCATATATATCCGCTACAAATGTACGTTTGTTTTGACATTGAAACTTCAATGTCTCATCAGGCGGTGTGTAAAGTAATGGAAATCCTCTTTCCTTATATTTATTTACTTTAGTTAGAGGTGTTGGTGAGGGTTTACGGCATTCAAGTATTAATTTACGATATTTAAGTATTATAGGGGAATAAGTCTCTGACCGTTGACATTTTTGGAGAGGGTGTTTTTTAAATGGTTGATTATTGAGAGTCTTTGATTTCTAGACAGTTGTAAGTTTTTATTATCTAATGACTAGACTATATCCTTATGGATTTCTTAGAAGAACCGGTAGTAGTTGGCACGGATATTTTTAATTTAGGCAGAGTCTTTATAATTAATGTAAGTTTGTATATTTAATCTTAACTTTGGATTTAGGGAATATATTTTTCTATTAAATTTTGGATGTTTTGGACGTTGTAAGAATTCTTTCTTCGTTCTGTATTCACTCGTATATATATATATATATATATATATATATATATATATATATATATATATATCCGAGTGGGTACAGAACGAAGAAAGAATTTTTTCGGTCTAAAACATTAATTTAAAACAGTGTTCGATATATGATGTATAGAACTATGAATATTTGCTTTTTCCTCCCGAAGAAACGTTGGACACCCAACGTTGAAACAAACATATGATTGTCGAGGACATATATTAAAAAATAATGTACACGTTCTAAAACAATATATATATATATATATATATATATATATATATATATATATATATATATATATATATATATATATCCGAGTTGGTACAGAACGAAGAAAGAATTTTTTTGGTCTAAAACATTAATTTAAAACAGTGTTCGATATATGATGTATAGAACTATGAATATTTGCTTTTTCCTCCCGAAGAAACGTTGGACACCCAACGTTGAAACAAACATATGATTGTCGAGGACATATATTAAAAAATAATGTACATGTTTTTAAAAATAATTTATAAACGTTTGTTCTTCATTGAATGCTTGACACGAGAGAGGTTGTGTCGTGTTGGCATAAACTCTGCTAATTACAAGATCTGAAAACGTGATTCTAGATTATTCGCCCTCGTTCATTTTATTGTACAATGAGGTTTCCATTTTAATCTGTACTGTCTAACCTGCCGAAATCTTATCTCTCGATAAAGATAACAGGGAGGTAATTTTTCTTTGTATTATTAACTTATTTATATAAGTTAAACAAGATTACACACCGTGTCACAAATGACGACGTAAATGAATTAGAAGTGTTTAACTCTACTAATTTTTTCCAGTTATAATATGTTAATCTTTATAGTAACATGTAATATGAAGGATGTGCGTTGTGGTGCAGTGGATATCAACTCGGAACGACAAATCGGGGGAGCCGAGTTCGAATTCCAGTTGAATTCCTAGCATTTACTTACGCGCAAATACCCTTGAGAAAGGTATTAATCCGTCTCTTCCTTCTAGTTATGGGTTAAATAACAGAACAGATTGGGTTCTGTAGTCTTGGCTGGGAACCAGTCTATGGAAGAAAACAATAGCAACCTACTGCGGGATAATCTTCTGCTCAGTCAGTCATGTCTCTTTCGAGACATGATCGCCCAAGCGTGTATCACGTATGGCACTTAACTGACTAAATATAATTGTTGGAAACATGATTAAGGCTTCTACTGGGCATAAAGTGGGGGATCACTTTTATATTGTTATGAAGGAATAAACTGATCCCCCACTAATTACTACTTAATAATATAATACATCTCTTCCCACTCTAGCTATGAGTCAAATAACAGGACAGATTGGGTTCTATAGCCTTGGTCGGCAACCAGTCTACCGCGGAAAGCAATGGCAACCTACTGCGGGATAATCTTTTGCCCAGTCAGTCATGTCTCTTTCGAGACATGGTTGCCAAAACGTGTATCACGTATGGCACTTAACTGACTGACTGAATATAATAGTTGAAAACTTGATTAAGGCTTCTACTACGCATAAAGTAGGGGATTAGTTTTATATTTTTATGAAGTAATAAACTGATCCCCCACTAATTACTACTTAATAATATTATACATCTCTTCCCCCTCTAGCTATGAGTCAAATAGTACGACAGATTAGGTTCTGTAGTCTTGGCTGGCAACCAGTCTACCGCAGAAACAATGGCAACCTAGTGCGGGATAATCTTTTGCCCAGTCAGTCATGTCTCTTAAGAGACATGATCGCCCAAGCGTGTATCACGTATGGCACTTAACTGACTGACTGAATATAATATAATAGTTGAAAACATGATTAAGGCTTCTACTGGGCATAAAGTAGGAGATCAGTTTTATATTGTTATGAAGTAATAAACTGATCCCCCACTAATTACTACTTAATAATATAATATATCTCTTCCCCATCTAGATTGGGTTCTGTAGTCTTGGCTGGCAACCAGTCTACCGCAGAAAACAATGGCAACCTAGTGCGGGATAATCTTCTGCCCAGTCATGTCTTTCGAGACATGATCGCCCAAAGCGTGTATCCCGTATGGCACTTAACTGACTGAATATGGTGAGTTAGTTTATATGTTAATGACAATTGAATTCCGATTTCCCAAGTCTATGCCTTCTTCTTTTATGTGGCGTGTATCTTCAGGACGTAGGTGATCATGAACCGCCACATCTTCCTGTCTATTGTATCTTAATAAATTTTCTCTTCTTATTTCTCCCAAACCCTAGTCCGCCATCTAATCATTTAAGTCCATTTTTTTATATACCACGCGCTGTTTTGCCCTGTCTCTATTTCCCTCTATCCGCCCTGTGAGTATCAGATTCTCCAAGCCGTCCTTCTTTGTTACGTGTCCCGGAAACTTCAGCTCTCTCTTCCTGATGTTAAGTATAAGTTTTCTTTGTGTTTTCATTCTCTGCAAACGTTGTTGCTCTCATGTTCGGTCCATGATATCCCCAGCATCCTTCTGTAGAACCACATTTCTATTGCTTTGAGTCTTTCCTTTTTCTTTGAGGAAATTGTCCAGCATTTGCTTCCATATAGGAAGACAGGTATTGCATAATAGTCCAGTTTTCATTTCTTTGTTTCTAAAGAAATTTTCCTGTCTCTTGATACTCTACTCAGCTTCTGGAATGCATCCTTGGCCATCCCAATACGCATTCGGATGTCAGTGTCGTACTTTCCGTCCTCTGTTAGGACACATCTCAGGTATTTACATTTCTTGACCTGCTTGAAATTGGTATTTTTGGTTTCCTCTTTTTGCTGAGAACCATGCATTATGTCTATTGCATTCATATTATTAATACTTGTATAATTTACGGTATTCAAGTATTAATTTACGGTATACAAGTATTATTTTACGGTATTCAATTATTAATTTAAGGTGTACAAGTATTAATTTAAGGTATACAAGTATTAATTTACGGTATTTAATTAATAATTTACGGTATACAAGTTTTAATTTAAGGTATGCAAGTATTAATTTACGGTATTCAAGTATTAATTTACGGTATTCAAGTATTAATTTAAGGTATACAAGTATTAATTTACGGTATTTAATTAATAATTTACGGTATACAAGTATCAATTTACGGCTCTATATTTGGATAAAGTGTGCCTCTTAGTTTGTGACTCTTTATCTTTCATGACTCTTGGGCCTCGCACAGGTTGAACTTCAATGTCAAAAAGAAAGAAGTTAAACTGGATTACACCCTCTGTCAAAAATGACCATTCAAATGAAAGAAATATTTGGCATAAAATTAGTAATAATTGACAATATTTTATATAAAAAAACTTAAAATAAGGTTACTACTGCTATTACTTATAATTTTAGAACGAGTGAGAGTTGCAACTGAAATTGATACGAAAGAAATACTTGGCATAAAATTAATAATGGTTGACAAAATTTTATTTAAGTAAGTCAAAATAATATTACTTCTAATATCAGTTACAATTGTTTAGTGACTATTTGGATGTAAAGAACCTAAAAATAAAGCCAAAAAAGCAAAAGTCAAGACAAAAACAAATAAAAAACAAGTGAAATTAATACGAGAGATATCCTTTTTGGAAAACGATAACATTCCATCATTATGTTGTTCAAATATAATTATGACTTCTTTGTACAAGGGCTAAAATAAGAAACATCTTCAAGCATATCGTCTTTTTTTCTCCTTCGTAATATTCGCCATGATAGTATTGATGATATAAGTGAGTGTAAAATATTTTTTTCTTTTCTCTTTAATCAAATGCAACCAGATCTTTTTCTTGTATAATTTTTTTTCTCTCGTCCTTTACTGTCTCCGAGAGAAAGCAGATTTTATATACGTATTCTGTTGCTAATAAGGTGTGTCGGTACAAGATGTCTATAATTGGAGATTAATATGAGGGGTCAACCCCGGGAGGAGATCGCAGTAAGGTGTGGAATCGGGAGAAATAACTCATTGTCATATATATATATATATATATATGTATATATATATATATATATATATATATATATATATATATATATATATATATATAACAACTGAAGGGTATAATATAATTAGAATTCGCAAGTGTTTCGCTGTACAAAGAAGAGTATCAGATTTTATATCAATATGTTTTTCAAATAATTTTACCCTAAGCAAGACGACAAAAGTCATTAGAATACAAGGTTTTTATTTCGACACTTCTTGTATCGTATCAAGTGATGAGGTTTATTTCAAGTTGAAGGGTTTTAAAAGGTTAAAAACAAGCCAAACCCCCTTAATCAGGGAGGCATTGTGGTATAGACAGTGCAGACCAATCAGAATAAAGTAACTTCTAATTTGAAGAATATGTGAGCAGACTCAAAAAAATGTTTTTTTGGTGGGGGTCATTAATATTAATATTTGATTAAATTGAGATCACCATTATTAATCGACTATTAGATTCCTTTTATTTTTATTGCGAATTTTAAATTCTAAGTTTAACAAATAATTAGATTTATTATTAGCTTTACTTTGTACTGAGCACTTTTTTAAAAATAGTGTTTCTTTGGATACGGAATATTATTCCATCCATACCTACCCTATATATATATATATATATATATATATATATATATATAGAGAGAGAGAGAGAGAGAGAGAGAGAGATTTCTCTGTCATTCTGATGATGAGATTATAGTCTCGAAACATCGATTGAATAGATTTAATAAATAGGTCACACAATCACCTCCCGACCTTCCTTTATTTCATTCAACGCATTGTGACAGCCTTCAAGACATAACACATACAACTATTTTACGCAATGCTTCAAGCAAATTAAAAAACTTTATTATATATATATATATATATATATATATACACACACACAAAGAATCTCAAGCTAGCCAAAACCTACCGCGGTTTCACACTACGGCTCGTCAGGGCAAAGGCAAAACCAAAGATTAACCAAATAAATAGACAACCACCAAGACAAGGACGAACCATACCAGTACTAAAACCAAGGGGGGGGGGGGGTAAGGAGAGAAAAAAAAAACAAAAAAACAAAAAAACACCTACGCTAACACACTAAGCAAGGAATTTAATCTTATGGAATTTACATTTGTTAAGGATTTCTGTTTTAGCATTAAGTAGATTATGGGCAGGTTCGAACATAGCTATCGCTAATTTCTCCTCACCACATAAATTACAGAATTTACTGCCTTTGTTGTAATCGGGATATTTTTTTTATTATTTCCCATTTCAATATGGGGTCTTTTTTAGTTTTAGTTTTTATGTCCCATATATAATTAGATAAGGTCGTACTGTGTCTGTACTTCTCATTTTTAAATGAGGTCTTATGATTATAAAACCTAATTTTAACGGATTGTAACGGAATTAGGTTCTGTTTGTTAATGTTTTTTCTTAAGGTTTATCTTAGTATAAATTTAAAACTTAAATACTTGCAGAGTCTATTTAGTTATTATTTTGAATATATATATATATATACGCAAATTAATAAATATACCCATGATAATGCACATATTTGTAGTCTTTTTATTCAGGTGTTAATAAAACATTGTTCAATGTATTAACAGATCTGTATTATATTAATAAATATACATGTGCATATTATCATACGTTGTATAATATGATTATATTTGTTAATATATATGTATAAGATAATAATATGTATACTAGAATAATATATATACTAGCAGTATAGCCCGGCGTTGCTCGGGTGTAATGAATGCTTTAAAACTAATCCATGGTCCTGGAGCTCAGACACTTTAGACGTTGGCACGAAAGACTAAAAAGCAATAGTTGTTTCCAGTTAAAGCGAAACTGTAGACTGAAAGAAAAATGAATGGATGTAAGTCAAATTTTGATTTCCTGGTATAGATATAAAATTTTCTGCATTATTGTAAGAACTTCAACCTTAAAACTTCTGAATATCGTTTCTTATGCCTTTGTCTATGAGTGTATTAAATTTGATTAAAATCGGACCATTCCTTATATAACCCGATTTTTTTGATTATCGATTTTCGATATTTATCGAGGGTAACTCGACACAAAACCTAGCTAAGAACACTCGCAGACGCTTATAATACAACTGTGTAAACTTTCAAGAAAATCGGTTCAGCCGTTTCGGAGTCTATAGGTAACGGACACATACACACACATACACACACAGAGACACAGACAAAGTTCCATTTATAAATAAGTTTAGCTATATAATTGCAAACAATGTGTCTGCTTATTTTTAATAAAATCCGTTCATACTCACGGATAATCTTTCGCGTATTACAATCAAAAGATGTCAGAAATGAGCTGTAACGTTGACAGATGTTATTATCATTCATTTCTTAAGGTACCCACCTACTTTCAATCTCTTTCCGAGATCATCTTGAGGGGTGTGAGTTATGGTAACAAAAAAAACAAAACAAAAAAAAAACAAAAAAAAAACAACAAAAAAAAAAACAAAACAAAAAAAATCCGGAAAACTGTGTTGCTAAAAATTATTGTAATTTTCTCTGCTTCAAACATAACGGTTGACAAATTGCTAGCGTTCATTAGAACATGAAAATTATCCAAAATGGAATTTCTTTATATATTGCAATGTCATTGTTATGCACGTGTTTAAGCATGAAAAAAACTGTTCTTTTTACAAACATTTTAGGACATTACTTTGAATGCAAACGCCATAATTCCTTGTAATTTTAAAAATTGCGCGTTAAAAAAATCCCTGCCACGTGAGCGTAAAAAAGAAATACACTTATGTGAGCTTTCTTAAAAAATACGGTAAAATCAGTTACTGCAAATCACCTGAAGACACTACTTATGGTAGAAACCTAGGTCGCGTAATAACTCATTTACAAATGTAAAATATTCAAAACTTCTACAGTATAATTGTATTGAACACTTTTTAATACAAATGTGCACTGGTCTAATTTTATTATGACCAGTAACTAAGCAATCAATCAATCAATCAATCAATCAATCAATCAATCAATCAGTATATATATATATATATATATATATATATATATATATATTGTGTGTATTTTGGCAGCATTTTTTTCATTAATGCAGGTTTCATTGAATAATATAGACAAGTTCTGTCTATTAATTTTGTGTAGGATCCGTTCATACCGTCTAATATACTTGATGGTGATATCGTTGAAAGACAACAAAAAATCACAGTAATTGTTGATTTTTTTATCGGAGTCTAAGCTTTCGGCTCACATCAGCTATTATCAAAGAGTAAATAATATTAAAAATTATTAAATAATTACTCTTTGATAATGGCTGATGTGAGCCGAAAGCTTAGATCGATAAAAAAATCAACAATTACTGTGATTTTTTGTTGTCTTTCAACGATATCACCATCAAGTGTATCAGACGGGATGAACGGATCCTACACAAAATTAATAGACAAAACTTGTCTATATTATTCAATGAAACCTGCATTAATATATATATATATATAAAGACAGAAAATCTAAGCAAGAGCCAACAACTGACGACGGTTTCGCCTAACGGATCGTCAGGGAAATTGGCTCCAATTTCCAAGAGCCAATTTCCTTGACGAACCGTTAGGCGAAACCGTGGTCGGTTGTTGGCTCTGGCTTAGATTTTCTGTCTTTGTTTGCTCTACTTTGGTATTGAGCGCTTTAGTGTTAGGGTTTTCGTCTTGGGTATTTTTCTTTCTTACGAGTGCTTGACTTTTTGCTCATGTACTTCGTTTGTTTCTTTTTTTTGCTTCCCCTTTATGTTCCCTCCGTGTTTGTTCTCGGTGGGTTATACAAGACGATTTAAATTATAGCTTGATTAATACTAGTTTTACTATTGGTATTGTTGTTGCTATAGTTAATATTATATATATATATATATATATATATATATATATATATATACATATATATATATATATATGAGTGAGCCCGTGCCGTAAAACATGACGGCAAACTATTTATATCGATATGTCTAAAATGACATAAGAGAATAATAATGATCCAAACCCCTGAGCGAGATATATATATCTCAATATGAATAAGGAACGAACAAAATATTTGCAACGTTCCAAACATTAATTCAAAACAGTGCTCAATATAAAAATAGAGCAATGAATATTTATTATAAATTATAGTTTAGAAAATGCGCAAACTGCTAAGAAGGTCGGGTCACTTTGTGGGGCCAGAATGTTTTTCCCGCCTGAATCCATCCTGCATATATACAAATCAACCATTCGTCCGTGCATGGAATACTGCTGCCATATATGGTCAGGCGCCCCTGTTGTTCATTTCAGTGTTCTCGACAGGCTCCAAAGGAGAATCAGTAATGTGATAGGTACCGACTTGGCGGCTCGACTTCAGCCACTTCCCCACCGACGAGATGTGGCCTACCTTTGTCTGTTCTATAAATACTTTCATGGCTTCTGCTCCAACGAACTTAAGTCACTGGTGCCCCTGCAACAGGTCTTTACTCGTGCAACCAGATTGGCAACTGGGTCCCACCCATTCACAGTTAGATTAACCAAATGCAGACGACAATTCTACTCCTGCAGCTTCTCTCGCACTTCCAGCCTGTGGAACTCGCTACAACCTCCAGGAATTTAAATGCAGTGTCAGTATTCATCTATTAACCACTTGACTCTAGTTCTTTCACCACCCCGTATATCCTTTCCTTTCTCTCCACCTTTGCAACTGTCATCACACCTGTATTCCCATCCTTCTTTGCTCCTTTCTAACTGGTTCGTCTTCCTCTTCACTCTCTTCTACTTAATCTTTTTACTCTTATGTAGCCCCTTACACATCAGTGGCATTATCACCTTGCTCGTGGTGATACGATTAAAAAAACAAAAAAAAACAAAACAAAAAAACAAACTACAATCTACTACAAAATTGTACGTTTTGTTTCGACATTGAAAGAACAATGTCTCATCAGGTAGTTAAAAATAATGGTAATAAGCGTTATTTTTTAAAAGAAAATTGATGAAACTTCACTTCCTTATATTAATAATTTAAAAAAAAATTTCGTACGAGTTAAAGAGGATAGGAAGGACGAGAAAACAAAAAGAGAAATCAAATTCCCCCTTTTTTGATGTGGTGCATTGGATATCGGCTCGGAACGAGGAATCGGGGAGCCGAGTTCGAATTCCAGTTGAATTCAATGCATTCACTTACGCGCAAATACTCTTGGGAAAGGTATTAATCCGTCTCTTCCCTCCAGTTATAGGTTAAATAACAGGACAGATTGGGATCTATAGCCTTGGCTAGCAACCAGTCTACCACAGAAAGCAATGGCAACCCATTGCGGGATAATCTTCTGCCCAGTCAGTCATGTCTCTTTCGAGACATGATCGCCCAAGCGTGTATCACGTATGGCACTTAATTGACTGACTTTTGGTTTACTCATCTTTCCTATCCAATTTACCTCGTACGAAAAGTGTTTTTCAATAATAAAAGAAAGTGATTTTTTATAAATTTTCTTTTAAAAAATAACGTTTATTACCATCATTATTGAATACCTATTGTTCTTTAAATGTCGAAACAAATTGTACAATTTTGTAGTAGATTGGAGTTTGTATATGTTCTAAATTAAATTTATAACATTGTAGACGCTTGCTCAGGTAAATTTGTGTTTTATACTGCAACTATGCTGAGTGGACCTTAGTTACAGTTTCTGGGAGAGAGCGCATTATTTACCGTAACAAAAAGAGTCTGAACAAAGCCAGGACACTCAAACTCCCGATCACCGTAACCCAACCATCGACGATATATATAGATATAATAATAAATAAATATACATATTGTCCTACGTCAATCGTAGGACTCGGAGACGTTATATATATATATATATATATATATATATATATATATATATATATATAGACAGTACTGTGCAAAAGTATTAGGACAAGAACTATTTTATCTTTTATGAGGCATCAAAATAATTGCGACAATTTACCAATCGCACCCAGTATATATACAGTACTGTGCAAAAGTATTAGGACAAGGACTTTGATCTTTTATGAGGCATCAAAATAATTGCGACAATTTACCAATCGCACCTAGTATATATACAGTACTGTGCAAAAGTATTAGGACAAGAACTATTTGATCTTTTATGAGGCATATTGACAGAAAATAAACAATTCAATTAAAGTAATTTTATTTGATTTAATCAAAAAATGCTTTAACAAGAAACAATACTTGTTAGAAAATAAATTTAATATTTAGCATAATAAGCTTTTGTTTTGATCACAGCCTTCATTCTGTCAGGCATTGACATCACAAGCTTCTTCAATGTATCTAATAGTATCTCCTGCCAAGCAGCTTTTATTGTAACATTAGATTTATCCAAATTATGCCATAGATGTTCAATAGGATTGAGATCAAAACCTTTCTGGGGGCCAATTCAAATTCCGAAGCCTTCCTTCCTCTTCCTTTTTAGTTAAATAATTCTTACAAAGGTTTGGCTTTTCACCCTGTATTTGAATTTCAGTGAGGTTTTTAGGAAAATCACCACAATCTTAATACTTTTGTACACTACCGTTAGTGTGCAAAAGTGTTAGGACAGGGGTGATTTTAAACTTTTTTTTTGATGCCTCGTAAATAATAAAATAGTTTTTGTCCTAATACTTTTGCACACTACTGTATATATATATATATATATATATATATATATATATATATGTATAAGAAAAATTAAGGCAGACCCGTTGTTTCAAGGTAAATCTGATGTATGGGCCTATTTCAGGCGAACCATCATCAGCTTCTGTCTTTATTTTACAAAGAGGACACGAATAAAAATGTAAAATAAAAGTGTAAAATCCTTAGTAAAATGAAGACGGAAGCTGATGATGGTTCGCCTGAAATAGGCCCATACCCCCGATTTACCATGAAATAACGTGTCTGCCTTAATTTTTTTTATATTTGCTCTATATGTATTTATATACATACATATTTAGTGCTCTTTTAGAGAGTTATCCTACCACTCTATGTACAGGATACTCCTTTGGATTCTTCTATACCCACATTGCATGCTGATATATATATATAGTGTATCGAGGCAGCAAATAATTTTCTAAACATATACTGTTGAATATAAGAGACAATGAATGTCTATTATGTTTAATCATGAGCCGTTCTAAACGTCGTATTTTGGCTTTAATTTCAGTTGAAAATAAAAACAAAATAATTCTCAAACATTTGGATAATTTTTATTAATTTGGTTCTAAGCTTTCGGCTCACATGAGCCATCTTCAGAGAGGTTATTAAGACGGCAATACTGTAACATCCACCATCACCGACGATTTGATTTTGTGTTGACATAAAACACCCGCTAGGCAACGGCAATAGTTACCAAAAATAAAGTCGTCGGCGATGGTGGATGTTACTGTATTACCGTCTAAATAACCTCTCTGAAGATGGCTCATGATGACGAAAGCTTAGAACCAAATTAATAAAAAATTATCGAAATGTTGGAAAATTTTTGTCTTTATTTTCAACTGAAATTAAAGCCAAAATACGACGTTTAGAACGGCTCATGATTAAACATAATAGACATTCATTGTCTCTTATATTTAACAGTATATGTTTAGACAATATATATATATATATATATATATATATATATATATATATATATATATATATATAACTTGAGCATGGACTAGATATGGCACTAATGTTCAATGCAGGGACATATGGTAGATTGGCAAATGTGTAAAATGAATTCTGACAAGAAAGCTTATCTGGTACGGCACATTGAATTTTGTTTGGTATTAAATTTCTTGTAATTAAAGAATAAGAAGCGTTATTTTTTGACCAACCCACGTATGAACTCAAATCGGTGCAAAGAAAAACATCCAGGAGAGGCAAGTGAATCAGCGAGGCATAGAGTATCAACAAATTTACTTTTCCTTGAAAAGTTATTTTTTTCGGAAGCCCCAAGAAATCGAGAGCGTACCCAGTCGCCTATTTCGGGGATACAGAAATATCTATGACAAAGTCACGACCCGGGGTGGATTTGATTTATTGTATAAAATATGTGTATAAGAGATGGGGAGAGTGTTAACTGGGTCATCCAGGTACATACAGAGAAGACCTAAAGTAGAGTGAAGATTTATTGGGCTTTATGAAAAAGAAAGGAAGACTTTTATTTGCTACTTTCAAATGACAGCCAAGTCTGATACAAGGCTATTAAATCATTTTGGAGATCCGTATCTCTTACCTGATACTCTACTCAATATTTTATCCTGTTTTAATGTGTTTGTTTTAATTTTTTTAAAAAATGATTTCACCTCAAGCAAGACAATAATGCTATTAGGACATAAGATGTTACAGTCGTGTTAATGAGATTCAACCGTAAGTTCTATGCTAACAATTTCTTTTCTCACACTTGGAACTTTCTTCAGGCTCTCCACTTTCCAGTTAACTTTAATCTCCAAAAATATCGAATTTTAATATCAATACCGCTGTTCTCTTGCTTACTTTTCTGTTGTCTCCCCAACTTTTCTTTAGAGATTACAAGAAAAACTATTATAAAGAATAGAGGTCAATAAAAAAAGAAGAATTATGAAGACAGAAGATAATGATTGGCATTGCATTTAAATCTTTGAAAATCAAATTTGACTGGAAAGCAAGAATTCAGAAGAGAGTTCCGCAAACGAAAGAGAAAACTATTAGAATTTATAATAATATGAGAAGAAGAAAACATAATTAAGGAGAGAGAACAATAAAAGAACAGGAATTAAGAAGACGGAAGATAACGATTGACATTGCATTTAAATTCAGTCATTTTTCAGTCATTTCACCCCAAGCAAGGCAATAATAGCACTAAGATTCAAGTGGTTACTGAGTGTGAGAGAATATGAGAAAAACACTATTAAGGAGAGAGAACAATAAAAGAACAGAAATTAAGAAGACGGAAGATAACGATTGACATTGCATTTAAATTCAGTCATTTTTTAGTCATTTCACCCCAAGCAAGACAATAATACCACTAAGATGCAAGTGGTTACTGAGTGTGAGAGAATATGAGAAAAACACTATTAAGCAGAGAGAACAATAAAAGAACAGAAATTAAGAAGACGGTAGGTAACGATTGACAGTGCATTTAAATTCAGTCATTTTTTAATCATTTCACTCCAAGCAAGGCAATAATACCACTAAGATGCAAGTGGTTACTGAGTGTGAGAGAATATGAGAAAAACACTATTAAGGAGAGAGAACAATAAAAGAACAGGAATTAAGACAGAAGATAATGATTGACAATGCATTTAAATTTTTGAAGATCAAATTTGACTGGAAAGCAAGAATTCAGGGGGAGTTCCACAAACGAAAGATGAAACTATTAGTATAGGACTCATAATAATATGAGAAGAAGAAAACATAATTAAGGAGAGAGAACAATAAAAGAACAAAAATTTAGACAGAAGATAACGACTGATATTGCATTAAAACTTTTGAAGATCAAACTTGACTGAGAGCAAGAAGCCAGAAAGAAGTTCCATAAGCAAGAAGTTCGAGAGAAGAAACTTTTAGCAGAGAACTTACGGCTATATTTGCCATTTCATCTGTAAATTAATTAGACCTTACCTGTAAATTAGTACTGCGCTAAAACTCATCAAATCTTGGTGCCATTTAGGAAAGTAATATGAATTTTGTGCAATAATACAAAAATGTGACACAAGGCTAAAATTGGAGATGACCGGTCTTCGATCTGTCTTATATTAAACGTAGCTAACCACAAACACTAACCCAAACAAACTACCACAGGTACTGCAGGGATAATCTACCTCGTACAGTAAATAATGTCTTCAATTTAAATTTATTATGTTGGTTAGTTGCTTTTTGATATGTCCCGAAAAGGGATATATACCATTCGAGGTAGTTAAGCGGTTTAGGCAAATGTAACCGGGTAGGACAATCTAGTACGTTGACGTAATGAACGGTACTCGTCGTATGCAGCATCCTGAGACTTAGGCTTAGTCAATATGCTCAGACCTATAGTAGTAGACCTGTAGTAGAATCCGGCCTGCGACGTTTTTTTATGTAACACTAGCGTTGCTCGGGTGTAATGAAAGCATTAAAACTAATTCATGGTCCTGGAGCTCAGACTCTTTAGACGTTGGGACGAAAGACTAAACAGCAATAGTTGTTTCCAGTTAAAGCGAAACCGTAGACTGAAAGAAAAATGAATGGATGTAAGTCAAATTTTGATTTCCTGGTATCGATATCAAATAAACTTTTTTCGTCGTAAACTGAATTTTGAAGGCTAAATAAGTCCTCTGAGTAAATGGTATCATGGCTGAGACTAAGAACTACAATTATACATATTTAGAGCCAAACCCGAAGCAAAAACTAAAATAAAAGGGCTGAAATAAATACAGACATACAGGCAGATAAACACACACACACACACACACACACACACACACACACACACACACACACACACACACAAGCATCTTGCCTGTTATATATATATATATATATATTATCGATTTTCTGTACTATTGTAAGAACTGCAACCTTGAAACTTCTGAATATCGTTTTTTATGTCTTTGTCTATGCGTCAAAGTTGATTAAAATCGGACCACTCCTTCTATATCCCGATTTTTTAGATTATCGATTTTTGATATTTACCTGGGGTACCTCGACACAAAACCTAACTAAAAACACTTGCAGACGCTTATAGTACAACTGTGTAAAATTTCAAGAAAATCGGTTCAGCTGTTTCGGAGTCTATAGGTAACGGACACACACCCACACACCCACACCCCCCCACACCCCCCCACACACACACCCACACACACACCCACACACACACGCACCCCCCCACACACAAAGTTCCATTTATAAATAAGCTTAGATTACATTTGCAATAAATTCACTTAAGAATTTAATTTTCTCACCTGTGTCAAAATAAGCTATTTTTTAAAACCATTAATATTGATTTTTCTATTTTCCTACAAGTATAAACATTTATTATCATGCTTAAATCAGAACTTGTAACTCGTCATTTTTCTTCAGAATTTTAACTAGGTACCTTCACTATTTCGCGGGAAAAAACAGCATAACGTAATGAAAAAAGTCACAAACTTAACGAAAATAAAGCTTTATCATCAAAATGTTGATGTTATTATTAAGATGAAAAACCAAAGTATTTTTTTTGAAAAATACGTTGCCACACTTACTTAATATCATGAAATTTTACACAGAACCTTCTTATTTATTGAAATTATTTTTTGCTGTCAGTAGGAGTCATTGGAGATTGTAAATCACCTACTTTTTTCCAAATTTGTACCATTTAACTGAAAATCTGCTCTGAATTGAAAAATAATGAATCCAATAAAACTATGACATTACTTCATTAGAAAAGCTTTTAATTGTTTCTGTAAATAAGTAATATTAAGGACATTATTGTCTGAAGAAATACAATTTTTCTGATGAATAATGAATTTTTACAAGAATTTTTTTCATTTTATTTTTTTAACATTTTATTTATAATCATTTATAATAGTTTAAAATCGTGTAAAATTCTGTATTGGGGTATTTATTGGGGTATTTATTCGATGTGATATAGTAATTAAGTGGAAACGAAATTTACCAGTCCAAAATTACAAAGATTAATAAACGTAGTTACGCTATTTTTAAAATAATTTTTTATTTTGTATTTTGTTACCTTATTTTCATGTATGGTAGACTGAAATTGCTATTATTATGAAAAGGTTACGTAATTTAAGAGTTTTGTGCCTTCACTTAGATTTATGAAAATTGTCATCTTATGGTCATGCCTAGCAGCTGTCATCGCTTCGTCATTTAACAGTCCGTCAAACGTTCGATCAGATGAACACGATCAATCGTTAATAATTTGTTTTATATTACTTTTTTAATGCTATAAGTAAGTAACATTTCTTTAAAATCAAATTAATTTAACTTTCAATTTTCTAATTTGACTAAAATAAAGTGTCAGAAATCTTTTGAAATATTTTTAAAAACCAATAAAATTTTGTTTGTTTACAGATTTCTTCAAATTAAGAAAATGGCCGCTTTTAAGAAAATTTTAAGAAATCAAAATTAAGTGAAACATTCCAATCTATTTAACTTCTATTTGAAATACGCCAGATTTTTTTTTACTTAATGGAAATAATACATTTAATCATTAAGCTTTTAATTAAATCTAAAACGAAATCGTCAAGAATGTTTTTTCATTTTAAAAATTTCATTTTAAACTTAGGTATCGAAATTTTATTCCGAAATAGTAAAGTACCTAATTTTAACCTGTACAAGATTTCTCGGATTTTGACTTAAAGATTCATTAGCGTTAGCCACTCAAACGAACTTCTTAACTCGATTTTTAATTTTCGTTTTGCAGTGAGATTTTTGTGTCCTTTTTCATCACAACGAAAAATATGGTATATATATATATATATATATATATATATATATATATATATATATATATTTTAATTCAGATACTTTAATCCAAGCGGAAAAAGCAGGAAGGTAAATTCCAAAAATCCGATCCTAATTAATATTAAAATTTTTATTTTAATATTAAAAAATGATACAGGAAGAGAGCTCTATGTAATAAAATATTACAGAGCAAATATAAATTAAAAAAGGATTAATTCAATGATGTTGGATGATCATTTCGATATGAAAATCCCCACGGGGGATAACACATCACCTCAGCAACAGAAAAATCCTTTCAGAAACTGAAGAAAAATCAGTCTAATTTTCCTTTTTAAATAGATTTGCAAAGAAATTAAAAAAGAAAAAGAAAAAGAAAAAAAGATAAAACAAAATAAAATCAAATAAACAAGAAAAGAAAAAATTGACATCGTCTGGGTTCGCAAAAAAAGGAAAGAGAATTGTAAACACGGCCGTCCGTTAATTTTAAGTTACAATTCTCTTTTTTTTCTTTTTTTTTCTCATTTTGACTGCTGTATTTCTCACAACTGGTTTATATCAAGTAATTCATGAAAAAACTTCTAGCCCCAAAAATGCTTCATATTTTTTGAACTTTTGGTCTTCCTGTACCAAGGCTCCTTATTGAATTTTTACATGAAAATCTTTGTTCACAAAAGTTTTTTTTTTTTACCAATACTGTGTTTGTGGAACGTTAAATCAGTGAACCTTTAGCCGAATTCCGACCCAAAATCTTTGTCAAAAAATGTTGTGCTTATGATTTTTTTTAAGGTCGGCCAAAATTTTTCAGGTTCACTCTTTTAAAGTGAAACCAATAAAATGCAACCGCAATTTCTAATTTATCAGCTTCTTTGCTCTCAATTCTTGCCTGTGGAATTCCCTTCCGTATACTTGCTTTCCTGAAAACTACAATCTCCATGAATTTGAATGCAAAAGTAATTGCCATCTCTTGTCTTCTTGACTCACATCTTTTCCATGACAAACCTTGTATCATGTTCTTCCTTTCTACTCCACTCTCATGCAGCTCTCTTCACACCTGTATTCTGCCTTGCTTGGGGTGAAAAGATTAAAAAAAAGTATTAAAGAACGAAATGTTCGCCACTTACTTGCTACCAAGGTTTCAACTATATCGGTCTCACCAGGTATGTGTGTGTGTGTGTGTGTTTGTGAATGTCTGTGTATATGTGTGTATGTCTGTGTGTATGTGTGTGTATGTGTGTATGTATGTGTGTGTGCACGAACGAACGAACACACACACACACACACACACACACACACACACACACACACACACACACACACACATATATATATTATTTTGCTTTTTGGGCTTTCTTATATTTTCCAATTTGCTTGAAGTAAGGGAGGGCAAAAAGTGTCAGTAATGTCCATTGTACCAACCGATTTCAGCCACTACTTTAGCCATTTTCAAGAGTTTTAGATATTGTTAATTTCTCTTCATGTTTGACCGTTTTAAGATATGTTTTTTTTTGTTGCTGAGTGCAGCCAGAATTCAAATAAGTGCCTTTCTATTAAAAACAAAACAAAGCAAAAAAAAACCCCAAAAAACTTTCAATGCATCATTCTCAAGGTGAGGTTGATAGTGGGAGGAAGATGTTTAATACACAAGGCCTCTCCCATAGCAATATAATTTTCATATAGAATTTTTCTGCTTTCGACCAGAATTTTTCTTAAGGGATCTTGTAAATTGTGGCTAGGTTGATTTTTTTATAGCACTTTGATCAGATAAGTGATATGTAAGACGTCTGTTCAAGTAGGTGGTATTATGTTCTATATAGGTAATTGATTTATGACAAGAACTCAGTGAAATCGATACACTATATTGGTTATCACTAGTTTAGATTTGATGGCGTTATTTTCATTAGTCACAAGTTTTACATGTTTTTCGGGATTTATTTGCAAGGCGACTTCGCTGTATGAATAATCATTAAACACCATATTTCTACTGGTTATTTTTTTTTAAATATAATGTCTATTCGCGATCATGGCTCTTCAAAGATATCCTTTATTTATTATCTGCAAACTGGCATTATTTTTGGGGAAAGATAGCGGAGTGATTTCACGTTGCTTTCTCCATGATTTTGAACGCAGAGTTTTTCTTCTATAATGGCTGACAAGCAAGGCTAAGATAAAATATATTCATTCATGCTTATTCCTCAATTGAGCGAATGTGAACGCAAAAGACTGGGTCGGAATTTGAACCAGGTTAGCTGATTTGAAATTTCACGCTAATAACCATTACATTACCAGAACATGCCTACAACTGTTCATAGTATTTGTTTAAAAGGCAGAAGTGTTAATTTAAAGTATAAAAGCAAAATTCAGCAGATATACAAAGATAGAAATGGGCGTAAGACAAGGATGTGTCGTTTCACCGGATCTATTCAACTTATACAGCGAGACTCTTTTGAGGACCCTAGAAGTTATGCCAAGATTCGTCATCGGAGGCCACAATTTAAACAACTTAAGGTACGCAGATGATACAGTGCTGATAGCAGACACAGAAAGGAAACTACAAGACTTCCTACAGAAGGTAGCTGAAGAGAGTGACAAGAAAGGGCTACAAATAAACTGCAAGAAAACCGAATGCATGGGCATCAGCAAAAAGAGCAGCCCAAAATGCCAAATACAGGTGGGGGAGACTACAATAAAGCAGGCACAAAAATTTAATACCTCGGATGTGTTCTAACAGAAGACGAAAAGTGTGACACAGAGATCCGAAGGCGAATTGGAAAGAAGAATTCCAGAAGTTAAGTCAGTCAGTTAAATGCCATACGTAATACTGACCAAGGCTATAGAACCCAATCTGTCCTGCTATTTAACCCATAACTGGAAGGAAGAGACGGATTAATACCTTTCCCAAGGGTATTTGCGCGTAAGTGACTACAATGGATTCAATTGGAATTCGAACTCGGCTCCATGGTTTCTCGTTCCGAGCCGATATCCACTATACCACAACGCACATTCCGCAGACAGATCTCTTTCGCTGTATCACAGCTCATCAGTACTGTTAGACTCTGATTGCTCAGTAACCCAGGCTCTAAACCCGACCGAATTGGCGTCAGTCGGCGACTCTACCTCTGGGCCACGGGGCTTGCGTTCTAGTCTCTACCATTTGCTAGGCACTAATGACCTTAGGAAAGGCAAGTAGACTATTAAGAAACAGGACAATTTCGCTAGAAACAAAGAAAAGAGCACTGGATTGCAATGTGATGTCAGTTCTTCAATATGGCAGTGAATGCTAGATAATATCATCGAAGATGAAGGAAAAACTTGAAGCATGGTTCTACAGAAGGATGCTGCGAATATCATGGGTCGACCATGTGAGCAATGATGAGGTTTTGAAAAAGATGGAAACGAAATTAATACTGAGCACCAGGAAGAGACAGCTAAAGTTCCTGGGACATGCAATGAGAAAGGACGGATTGGAGAACCTAAAACTAACAGGCCAGATAGAGGGAAAAAGAGACAGGGGAAAGCAGCGGATAACATATTTGAAGGACCGAATCAGGTGGATGACGGAATGAGGGTTGCGTGGTGTAACAGGAGAAAGCGTGCTAAGAGCCACCAGGGATAGGGAGACGTGAAAAGCCATGATCGCCTACGTCCTGAAAGGACAGGGCACATAGAAGAAGAAGAGTCTACGAGTGGGAGAAAGAAAAGTCACATTTATTTGGCTTTCATTCTTAAATTGACACTGTCTCAAAAATGTACCCACTTATCAAATGCGGTGTTTATTGACTTGAAAACAAGATTAATGGTTAAAATTAATTAATGGTTAAAATTAATTAATTAATGGTTAAAATTAAAAAGCATTAACAGTTTAAATTAAGTATTGAATTAAATTAAATATAATAATTTCAAGGATCTGAAGAAAAAAAAAATAAAGAAGTTAGGGGAAGTGTCTACTTTTTTTTTTTTTGACATACTGTATTTTAGTCCTCTGATAAATAATTGTCAATACCAAATTTGATCAAAAAGTATCGGGACTGGTGCTCTCTCTCTCTTTCTCTCTCTCGCTCTCTCTCTCTCTCTCTCTCTATATATATATATATATATAACAAACTTGAATGTAATCTTTGAATATTTCTACATTTAAAAACATGGATTGATTGATTTGTTTGTTTAACGACATATCAATTCCTAATGGCTAATTTAATGTAGAAATTAAATTTTCCTGTGAACTTTGAAGTAATAAAAATATAAAATATGTTATTATGTTTTCACAATTGAAAACGTGGCAGATGATACTCAGCTTTTGTACGTATGAATTTAAGTACAGTACCAGCCCAAAGATGAACGAGAGTCTCGAAGTCTCGAAAATGTGGTTCTACAGAAGGATACTGAGGATATCACAGATCGAACATGTGAGCAACAACAAAGTCTTGGAGAGGAAGCAAAAGAAAAGGAAACTTATATTTCGCATCAGGAAGAGACAGCTGAATTTGTCTAAATTCCATGAAATTAAGTATGTGGTGGGTAACTTCTGGCCACAATTATTAGGCAACCCCAGTTTAAAAAAAACAAAAAAAACGATGTATTTCATACTATTTTTTTTAGTATTTATTGCCAAGTGGATAATTGTAAATGAAAATAGAATTGTTCTTTTGTTAATACTGCACAATAATATGTGCATCAAATGAACTGTTCTGGTGCCCAGTTTTTGTGCTCTCTTCCCCATGCTAGTCTCTTCTTCTTATTGGCTGGCCAATGCAAAGGATTCCTAGTAAAATTGAGCAAAGTAATAATAACAAAAGAACCATTCTATTTTCATCTACAATTATCCACTTGGTATTAAGTACTAAAAATAGTAGGAAATACATAGTTTCAATCTACAGGGTGCGATGGGTAAATTGTCGCTATCTGCCTTGTAAAAATTTTGCAAAGTAATAATAACAAAAGAACAATTCTATTTTCATTTACAATTATCCAATTGGCAATAAATGCTAAAAATAGTATGAAATGCATCATTTCTTTTAAGAAACTGGGGTGACCTAATAATTATGGCCGGTAGTGTGTGTATATATATATATATATATATATATATACACACTATATATATATATACACACACACTATATATATATATATATATACACACACTACACGCAATATATATATATATATATATATATATATTTTGCGTGCGATGAGTAAATTGTCGTTATTTGCATTGTAAAATTTTGCAAAGTAATAATAACAAAAAAAACATTCTATTTTCCTTTAGAATTATCCACTTGGCAATAAATACTAAAAATAGTAGGAAATACATCATTTCTTTTAAAAAACTAGGGTGGCCTAATAATTATGGCCGGTAGTGTATGTAAAAAATAGAAATATTTTTATCAAGATTTTCTAAAAAAAAAATCCCAAATAATTTAATTTGTGAATAAGTTCTGAAAGTTTCATTAAACTCCAACTATTATTTGATTTTTGTAAGAATTTCCAAATCAATGTGTTTTTCACAGGAAAAACTGCAAAAGCACTAATCGTAAATATTACGTCGATCGTTGACACAATAAAATAAAAACTTTAAACACAATTTCGAATGTAATAGAAAGGATTAAAGCAGGTACAGAAATTTAAATACCTGGGAAATGTTCTAACAGAGGATGGAAAATGTGACGATGAGATCAGAAGACGCATTGGTTGGTTTGTTTTTATGGCATATCAACACCTCGGCGGGTCATTTATTGCCAACTAAATGGTATTTATTTATTTATTGCTGGTAATACCTTTTCTTTCAACAATTTATTGCTGTTTTTTATAAGTTTTGTGTCGAGTAATACTTTTTTCTTTTCGAGTACCAAGATTCATTGGGACTTGTTTTTTTAAGGGCAGAGTCTCCAAATCTTACCCTGTTATTTAATCCATAACTGGAGGGAAGGGACAGATTAATACCTTTCCCAAGGGTACCAATGCTTAAGTGAATGCAGGGTATTCAACTGGAATTCGAACGTGACTCACCGATTTCTCTTTCCAAGCCGATATCCACAGCACCACAACGCACATCCGTCACTAAACGCTTACAGCACCTGGTATTTCCAAGCGGTCACCCATCTAAGTACTGACCAGGCTCAACGTTGCTTAACTTCGGTGATCGAGCGAGAACCGGTGTATTCAACGTGATATGGCCGTAAGCCAATAAACGCTTACAGCACCTGGTATTTCCAAGCGGTCACCCATCTAAGTACTGACCAGGCTCAACGTTGCTTAATTTCGGTGATCGAGCGAGAACCGGTGTATTCAACGTGATATGGCCGTAAGCCTGTCAGGGATGTATTTCAAAGGCTGAGTAGAGTATTGAGAGTCAGGAAGATTTCGTCGGAAATAAAAGAAAGAGTGCTGCACCGTTACGTGATATTTGTCCTCCTATATGGCAGCACGGATGTGCGTCGTGGTGCAGTGGATATCGGCTCGGAACGAGAAATCGGGAAACTGAGTTCGAATTCCAGTCGTATTCCTTGCATTCACTTACGCGCAAATACCCTTGGGAAAGGTATTAAGCCGTCTCTTCCCTCCAGTTATGGGTTAAATAACAGGACAGATTGGGTTCTGTAGCCTTGGTCGGCAACCAGTCTACCGCAGAAAGCAATGGCAACCTACCGCGGGATAATCTTCTGCCCATTAAGTCATGTCGCTTTCGAGACATGATCGCCCAAGCGTGTATCACGTATGGCACTTAACTGACTGACTGAATATAACAGAAACATGATTAAGGCTTCTACTGGGCATAAAGTGGGTGATCGGTTTTCTATTGTCATGAAGTAATAAACTGATCCCCCATTAATTACTAATTATTAATAGAATAATATAATTCACCAGTCTACCGCAGAAAGCAATGGCAACCTACCGCGGGATAATCTTCTGCCCATTCAGTCATGTCTCTTTCGAGACATGATCACCCAAGCGTGTATCACGTATGGCACTTAACTGACTGATATGGCATCAAATGCTGGACAGTGTCCTCAAAAATGAAAGCGATAGAAATGTGATTCTACAAAAGGATACTGAGGATCCGAAGGAAGCATTGGGATAGCCAAAGATGCAACCTAAAAGCTAAGCAGTGTATTAAGCAAAAAAATTTCGTTAAAAACATAGAAAAAAGGAACTGAACTATTATGGGATAGCCATGTAGGTTGTGGTGCAGTGGATATGGGCTCGGAACGAGAAATCGGAGATCCGAGTTCGAATTCCAATTGAAGTCATTGCATTTATACTCAAATACACTTATAAAAGGTATTAATCTGTCGTTTCTCCCTCCAGGATTAAATAACAGAACAGATTTGGTTCTGTTATTTAACAGATTTATTTAACAGATTATTTATTTAACAGATTTGGTTCTGTTATTTAACAGAACCAGTATTTTACTTTCTGCGGTAGACTGGTTGGTAACCAGTCTACTGCAGAAAGTAATGGCAACCTACTGCGGGAAAACCTGCCCAGTCAGTCATGTCTCTCTCGAGATATGATAGTCCAAGAGTGTATTACGTATGACATTTAGGTGATATGACAGTGAATGCTTGACACTCTCTTCAAAGATGAAAAGAGACTTGAAGCAACAGTAATTTGGTTCTACAGAAGGATGGCGAGGATATCTTTAACCGAAAATTTAAGCAATTACAGTAAAACCCGGATATAAGAGATCCTGATATAAGAGAAGCATTGATATAAGAGAAATCTTCTCTGGTCCCAAATTAGAGCCTGTGGTAATGTATAAAAAATAGACAAAACCTTGATATAAGAGAAACCCGAATATAAGATAACTTTTATGCGGTCTCGACAACTCTCTTATATCAGGGTTACACTGACAAAAATTTTAGGGAAACTGTAAACAGAATTGATACTTATATTTACCATCAGTCAAAGAGAGTTTGCATTTCTAGGGCGCAACGAGGAAGGAGGGCTTGGAAAATCTGATAGTCACAGGGCGGACAGAGGAAAAAGAGACAGAGCATGCTTGGGTGAATGGATGTTGGAAAAATTTTGGAAGAAATAAGAAACAAAGAACATTTATTAAGAGTTACAAAGGAAAAGAAATTGTGGAGTGCCATGATCGCCTGTATGCTGAGAGGAAACAGCAGATAAAGAATGTATCTGAATTCTTCTTTTTTTTTTTTTTCTTTTAGCCCCAAATATTTGTTGATCAGTTATGGCACAGTGGACACCTGCCGTCGAAGGGAAACAGAAATTAAAAAAAAAAAGCTTGGATAGTTTTTTGTCATTTACTGATAATATCAAGACAAATGGCCGTCATCCTGTATCAATCTTTTTTAACATTCGTCAAGATCTATTCGGTGAAACCGATTCAAGATATGGCAAGAATTCTCCCTCTTATAATTTGTTCAGCGTTAATAGTCGCAAAATCATTTGAATTCCTTTTTTGCTTTTTTTTTTCTCGTTTTGTTTTACTTTTCACCCTCCCGCTCTTGACCATGATCAGTAATCAGAAACAAGGCCGTAAATGACACGCCTAGAAGTACGCTTTTTCGATATTCATTTTCATTTAGCTCCAATTACATTGGCAAACAATTTTTATGCCAATTCTGGCGCCTCCTACTAAAAAGAAAAGAGTGTTTGCCCCCTTTTAATAGGCTTGCCTTTCCGACCGCCATGTTATTAGTGGCTGTTGAAACTCCGCTGAAGATTAAACCATATTTTTGTTTGCCTTTGTCTGTCTGCCTGTCTGTGCATATGTGATTATTTTTTTTTTCACTGAAGACAATAATAAAAACAGTAGTCTACAAGAACTCCTACAGAAAGTAGTGAAGGAAAGAGAGAAGACAGGGGATAGTCATCAGCTTCAAGAAGACAAAAGGCGTGATTGATAGCAGAAATAACAGTTCATACTGCAAAATACAGATTGACGATGTTCCTGAGCATGACGCTAAACTGCATCCGGCAGCAAGGCCTCTGATTGGGAGGTTGTAAGCAGCATGGAACCACCTCTTAATAGCTGTTGTTTTCTGGTACCCACTGGCCCGAAGTGGTAGCACCTGTTAGGGTCCAAGCTATGGGCAAATAATTAAACCTAAAATAGGGGTCAGAACACGATGAAAATATAAAAACAAACTTTTATAGAAATATATACAAAAAAATAGACTTTTATAGAAATATATACATAAAAATAGATTTCTATAGAAAAATATACATTTTTGAAGGAAAAATATTACCAACAATACATTTTTGAAGAAAAGATATTCACAGCAAAACATTTTTGAATAGAAAACTAGAAAACATTTTCAGTTTTCTAAAATAAAAAAGAATAAAAAGAAAGAAACTTCCATTAAAACCTGACTTAGTGAACTTTCTCACTATAACCAGACATTAAAATAATATACCTTAACCCCCACCATTTTGGCATTAAATACCCCACAGAGGTGTTGATATGCCGTTAAAGAAAACTCAAACTCAAACTCAGATGGCGTTTGCAAATGGACGGCAGCCTAAATCAGCTTTGCTGTTGTTTATGGTCGCGTTACTGAGACAGGATTCGTGTCACCATCAACAATGTATCTGGCATGAAATAACCCACAGATGTGTTGATATGCCGTTAAACAAAACTCAAACTCAAACTCAGATGGCGTTTGCAAATGGAAGGCAGCTGAAATCATCTTTGCTGTTGTTTATGGTCGCGTTACCGAGACAGGATCCGTGTCACCATCAACAATGTATCTGGCATGTATCGCTTGGACGATCATGTCTCGAAAGAGACATGACTGACTGGACAGAGGATTATCCCTCAGTAGGTTGCCATTGCTTTCTGCGGTAGACTGGTTGCCAGCCATGGTTATAGAACCCAATCTGTCCTATTATTTGACTCATAGGTAAAGGGAAAAGAAATCTATTATATAATTATGTAGTAATTAGTGGGGGATCGGTTTCCTATTGTTATGAAGTAATAAAGTGATCCCCCACTTTATGACCAATGTAAGCCTTAATCATTATTCCAACTATTATATTCAGTCAGTCAGTTAAGTGCCATACGTGATACACACTTTGGACGATCATGTCTCAAAAGAGACATGACTGACTGGGCAGAACATTATCCCTCAGTAGGTTGCCATTGCTTTCTGCGGTAGACTGGTTGCCAGCCAAGGTTATAGAACCCAATCTGTCATATTATTTGACTCATAGCTAGAGGAGGAAGAGATGTATTGTATTATTAAGTAGTAATTAAGGGGGATCAGTCTATTACTTCATGACTATAGAAAATTGATCACCCACCCAGTAGAAGCCTTAATCATGTTTTCAACTATTATATTTAGTCAGTTAAGTGCCATACGTGATACACACTTTGGACGATCATGTCTTGAAAGAGACATGACTGACTGGGTAGAAGATTAACCCGCAATAGATTGCCATTACTTTCTGTGGTAGACTGGTTGCCAACAAAGGCTATAGAACACACTCTGTTCTATTATTTAACCCATAACTGGAGGAATATATATTGATGTACCTATTATTGAATATCTTACATTGTTCAGTTAAGTACCATACATGATACACGCTTGGACGATCATGTCCCGAAATGACTGACTGGGCAGAAGATTATCCCGCAGTAAGTTGCCATTGCTTTCTGTGGTAGACTGATTGCCAACCAAAGATGAAGAACCCAATCTGTCCTGTTATTTAACCCATAACTGGAGGGAAGAGACGGATTAATACCTTTTTAAGGGAATTTGCGCGTAAGTGAATGCAAGGAATTCAAGTGAAATTCGAACTCGGCTCACCTGTTTCTCGTTCCGAGAAACAGGTGAGCCGAAAAACACACATAACCTGGGAGGAACGGACTGGATGCAGAAATTTAACATATGGGATTTACCCATTAACTGGTGTTGTAAAAAGAAAAATAAATAAACAAAGAGCCACTGCACCGCAAAAGAAAAAAAAATTATAAACTCCAGAGCATGGCAGGCAGGATATATATCACTTCTGCGATTTACGCGTTACACTTCAGCAATAAATTGAGTTCTTCCGGTGACTGGCGTGTGTATACACTGCTTATATATAACAGGCTAAAGTTTCCCTTGTCATTCTATTGCTTAGGAAGTAGAGACTCCGACTGACACCAAATCTGTCGAGTTTTGATCCCGGCCAGAAGCAAGTAGATGTCAAGCTATACAGATGAGCTGTGATACAGCAAAACAGGCGTTTATGTTGTTGGGGAGCACCCCTTTTTGCACATAAGAATGGACGCGCCAATAACAAAAAAATCAAACCCTTCACGGAATGGAAACAGCAAAATCATGCAGGAATTTCAGAAAGGAATACTGGAAATCATTAAGAGGGGTGAAAAAAGACAATATAACCTCAAAGAAAGACAAATGGAAATGCAAAAAGCAATTTGAACAGGCCGACCATGTTACACATTAAAAAAATTGCTAAATCTGTAACAGGAAAAAGGATTAAATTAGAAGGCAAAATTATCGTGAATGTAAAATTTCAAGGAAAAACTAAAAAGCTAAAAATCTTCTTCTTCTTCTTCTTCTTCTTCTTCTTCTATGTGTCCTGTCCCTTCAGGACGTAGGCGATCATGGCTTTCCACGTTTCCCTATCCCTGGTTGCTCTTAGCACGCTTTCTCCTGTTACACTACGCAAACCCTGTTCTGTCATCCACTAGCTCAAGCCCATAAATCTAGAATATAAATGTATAGAAACTAGCATGGCCAGAAAATGAGGGATCAGTTTATATATTGATTATAATATAGAATTGAACCCCCATTTTATACCCACATTATAATTTCTTATAAACAGTTGGCATATATCTTCTTCTTCTATGTGCCCTGTCCCTTGAGGACGTAGGCGATCATGGCTTTCCACGTTTCCCTATCCCTGGTGGCTCTGAGCACGCCTTCTCCTGTTACACCGTGCATTCCTCGTTCCGTCATCCACCTGATTAGGTCCTTCAAATATCCGTTGCTTTCCTCTGTCTCTTTTTCCCTCTATGTTACGAAAAACACACATAACCTGGAAGGAACGGACTGGATGCAGAAATTTAACATATGGGATTTACCCATTAACTGGTGTTGTAAAAAGAAAAATAAATAAAGAGCGTGATGACAGGAAACGTCAGAATTGAAAAAAGAGGTTTCTCAAGTTGTAACAAATTTACAACAGAAATCGCGCAAAAGAAGAATATGCAACCTGTATTTATTACACCGATAATTACGGGAAGGACATTCAAACCAGGCGAACAAGTGAAACACATAAACCAAAGAAGGAATGAAGAGCCAATCTCGTCACTCTCAAAAAACGTTGTCGCGATGAAAAAAAAAAAAGAAATATTTTGGAAGCTTTTGAGAATATTAGATCCCAAGCGAAAAAAAAAAAAAGAAAACAAAACAAAAAAAAACTAGCTCCTCCCAAAAAGAAGCTAAGGAGGGGTGTTGGGGAGCACTCCTTTTTGCGCGTAAGAATGGACTCGCCTGATGTGTACTCTGTATAGGCAGGGGTTTGAGTGGTTGTCAAAGAGAGTTAGTAAGGAGTCAGTTGGTCAATTGGCCATTACCCGGACATACTTTTTCACTACAAGACTGTATATGTTGATTCCTACTAACAGTATTCCTGAATTGACTAACCAGTGTTCCAGTTTGTATATTTTTGTTCAATATATTTTACATTTTCTATCTCCGTATCTGCTTTTGTTATTTATTATTTTGTGTGGTTTCTCAACAAGGATCCACAACATATGTGAATGAAAAAATATATATGTACAAATAAATGCACAATGGTCTCTCTTATAAGAGAGAAGATATATGTATATTCTTCACTACTTGACTAAATAATTATTAAAAAAAATTACTCTGGAAGAATGGTAGACTTTGAAAAACAAGAGCTACTTTGGCATCTACGCATCATTCATTCAGCAATGAATTAGAACACACTCAGCTATTGGGCTTGTATAATGATAATATACACGCTAAAAAGTCTTCCTCCTTCTACCAAGCGCCCGTAGCTAATTCAACACTCTGGAAGAATGGTAGACTTTGAAAAACAGTAGCTACTTTGGCATCTACGCATCATTCATTCAGCAATGAATTAGAACACACTCAGCTATTGGGCTTGTATAATGATAATATACACGCTAAAAAGTCTGCCTCCTTCTACCGAGCGTCCATAGCTCAGAGGTAGCATCGCCGACTGACGCCAATTCGGTCGGGTTTCAATTCTGGGTAAAAGGCAATCGGCAGTCTAACCGTACTGATGAGCTGCGAAACAGATCTGTCTGCGGATGACTATATATATATTGTTGAATTCCTAAGCTTTTGGTCATAATAAAATTAGACCAGTACACAGTTGTGTTAAATACAATTATATTGTAGAACTTTTTATTATTTTGTAATACAAAAGAACATGATTAAAATAATCAAAACACACATGTTTGGGATCAACCAAAGACACCATTAAGACCAGATGGTTCAATCACAGGTCTACATTTTTTTTTAATCGTATCACCCTGAGCAAGGCGGTAATGCCACTGATGTGCAGGGGGCTATGTAATAGTGAAAAGATCGGAAAAGAGAAAGCCGGAAACCACATCCTAAACAGG
Source organism: Ascarosepion bandense (assembly GCA_037127315.1). Taxonomy (NCBI): domain Eukaryota; kingdom Metazoa; phylum Mollusca; class Cephalopoda; order Sepiida; family Sepiidae; genus Ascarosepion; species Ascarosepion bandense. The sequence goes on from JBBBDQ010000934.1 coordinate 1,949,448, forward strand.
GAACAAGGGACAAGCCTCTTAACCTGTTCAATAGATGAGGGTGGAGTGTGAACCGGGCGATAGTTTAGTCTATCTACTCCAATTGAGAAAAAAAAAGTGAGAAGATTGGAAAAGAGAAAACCGGAAACCGCATCCTAAACAGGAAACAAGGGATGAGCCTTTTCACCTGTTCAATAAACGTGGGTGGAGTGTGAACCAGGCGATAGTTTAGTCTATCTACTCCAATTGAAAAAAAAAGTAAGTGAGGAGATTGGAAAAGAGAAAACCGCAAACCGCATCCTAAACAAGAAACAAGGGATGAGCCTCTTCACCTGTTCAATAGACGTGGGTGGAGTGTGAACCGGGCGATAGTTTAGTCTATCTACTCCAATTTGAGAGTGAAAACAAGAAATATTAAGTATGGGAAGCCATTGTAATAAACCATTGACTTCTGTAATTAATTATAGGCATTTAAGGATATTTTTGGAGATTTCATAGTTTATTTTGTTCAAGTTAGGTTTCAACTATTTTATGTATATAGCTTCAAGAATTTTTAGTTTTTGTTTATTGTTTTCATGTTTAAGTATGGTTGTTTTTTCAACGAGGGCTTTCCGGAATTGTGTATGTGGCCAGGCATGTTGTTTTAAATGTTTAAAAATCTTAGTGAAATGATTATTTAAAAAATCTTTTTGGCGTACACGTGTCATGAAACGCGAGAGGCGTATTCCTTAAATTGATATTTGGCCTGGACATTCACTGCAATGATCCATTAACAGCCGTCATGGACCCGACCTTGCTGCTCGATCGCCGACGGAATATAAAGAAAGAGCGGATCTGGGCCGGAGGATGCGACTTACAATTCCACAATCATTCCTTCGGATAAGTAGCATAGGATAAGAAAAAGAAACAAAACGTTTATTTAGTCTGGCACAAGGCAATCATTTAGTTTCAATCCCAGTCTTAATTTTCCTTACTTTAGATGTTATGTTTAGTGGATACCTGTATTTGAAATAGACTTCCGTTTATTTGATTTTTGAAGAGGGTGTAGCTCACCCGAGTAAACATCCGAAGAGCATATTTTTTATTAAGTAATATATATGCACTACCGGCCATAATTATAAGGCCACCCCAGTGTTTTAAGAAAATGATATATTTCATACTATTTTTTAGTATTTATTACCAAGTGAGCAACTGTAAATGAAAATAGAATTGTTCTTTTGTTAATACTGCACAATAACATGTGCATCAAATGAATTTATAAATATTTAATAATTACCTATATTGCAGTTTCATCGATGAAAGAATGAAGAAAATTTAGGGTGATTCGGACGAGTTCATCTTTGCTTCCTTGTCTTGTAAAATTTTGCAAAGTAATAATAACAAAAGAACCATTCTATTTTCATTTAGAAATATCCACTTGTCAATAAATACTAAAAATAGTATAAAATACATAATTTCTTTTAAGAAAAACTGTGGTGACCTAAAATTTATGGCCTGTAGTGTATATATATATATATATATATATATATATTTAAACTAAGGGGTACGGTGGGTAAATTGTCGCCATTTGCCTTGTAAAATTTTGCAAAGTAGTAATAACAAAAGAACAGTTCTATTTTCAACTAGAATTGTCCACTAAAGATAGTATAAAATACATTCTTCATTTTAAAAAACCTGGGTGGCCCAACAACTATGGCCGGTAATGCATATATATATATATATATATATATATATATATATATATGTGTGTGTGTGTGTGTGTGTGTGTGTGTGTGTGTGTGTGTGTGTGTGTGTGTGTGTGTGTGTGTGTGTGTTTGTAAACGGGGCCGGTGTATAATATTCGTGTCCAACAGCATCTATGATACTGGGTCCTAACTCTAGTACATCTCAATTTTCATAAGGTACGAGGGTCATTCAATCAATAAGGTGAATTTTTCGGTATAAGGACTTCTAATACAGATAGAAGCTTACTTAAAGGAAAAAAAAATTATAAAAGTAAACTTCTATCTGTATTAGAAGTCTTTAATTCATCTTATTTACCGAATAACCCTGGTAGTATTCATAAAAATACAAATTTTATTATAACATAATTATATGCATTAATGGATCATATGCAATATAGGTGAACAATTCAACTAGAAAAATTGAAAGGAAATACAATGTATCTAAATACAAATTAGAGACATGTCATAAATAGATTATTATGTCTTAAATACATAAAAGTTTTTCGACAATTTTTTGCATCAGTTTGTGATTTTTCTTGTTATAACATTGAATAAATTATTTAAACATTCAAAATTATGGATAAAAAAAAACTATTGGGTTATAGAAGGGTCCCTGCCATTTTTTTCTTTTAAATTCCAAAAATGGTTGGCGAGTTATATTTTTCCTCATTTGAAAATTTGATGACACCGTTTTTTTCTATATACGTTTTTCTAATTTAATTTTTTTATGATCTATTTCGACTTCCATCACTCTTGGTAGATTTTTTGTTCCGTCAGCCAATCTAACACGCTTTTTAAAAATTTTTTTTCTTTTCCTGTTCCCCCATGTTTTTTCATTCTGTTTCCTTCTTCCTTTTCCTTTCTTTTTACTACCCTTACACCCGTTTTCTTTACACGCACCCAAACAAATAATTGTATTTTGCCATAATGATTATGATGGCCGATGATGCGGGTGTCAGTTTCACTCGTTGAAATGGCCATACGATCTTTAAACCTTTGAAATTTTTTTGTTATATGTCCTGTAAATAAATAATTCTAATTACATCGATACCTCTGGTTAGATGAATTTTAATATTTAATTTTTAATAATTAATATTAATCTCTATTCAATTTTTAATAATTAATATTGATAGAATCTCTTTCCAAGTCGCTTCCTTTTGGATTTATAAAAATAAAGGTTTCGGTTTCGAAATTCTAAACCTGAAGAAGGCCAGAAAATACGACGGTTGAAACGTACTAAATATGGCAATAAAGATGAGGACAATAATCCGAATAATGTAAATACTGTAAATACTACCTCATCTCAGAAATATAGACGAATAGAATGATCTATTATTAAGCGTCGTAAAAATGGCAACAAAGACGAGGACAATAGTCCAAATAATGTATAATACTGTAAATACTATATTTCTGAAATGAGGTGCTATTTACAATATTCGGACTATTCTCCTCATCATGCGACGTTTAATAATAGATCATTCTATTTGTCTATATTTCTGAGATGAGGTAGTATTTACAGTATTTACATTATTCGGACTATTGTCCTCATCATTGCTACCATTTGTACGACGTTGAATAATAGATCATTCTATTTGTCTATATTTCTGAGATGAGGTAGTATTTACAGTATTTACATTATTCGGACTATTGTCCTCATCATTGCTACCATTTGTACGACGTTGAATAATAGATCATTGTATTTGTCTATATTTCTGAGATGAGGTAGTATTTACAGTATTTACATTATTCGAACTATTGTTCTCATCTTTGTTGCCATTTGTACGACGTTTAGCAATAGATCATTCTATTTGTCTATATTTCTGAAATGAGGTAGTATTTACAGTATTTACATTATTTGGACTATTGTCCTCATCTTTGTTGCCATTTGTACGATGTTTAATAATAGATCATTCTATTTGTCTATATTTCTGAGATGAGGCAGTATTTACAGTATTTACATTATTCGGACTATTGTCCTCATCTTTGTTGCCATTTGTACGACGTTTAATAATAGATCATTCTATTTGTCTATATTTCTGAGATGAGGTAGTATTTACAGTATTTACATTATGCAGACTATTGTCCTCATCTTTGTTGCCATTTGTATGACGTTTAATAATAGATCATTCTATTTGTCTATATTTCTCAGATGAGGTAGTATTTACAGTATTTACATTATTCGGACTATTGTCCTCATCTTTGTTGCCATTTGTACGACGTTTAATAATAGATCATTCTATTTGTCTATATTTCTCAGATGAGGTAGTATTTACAGTATTTACATTATTCGGACTATTGTCCTCATCTTTGTTGCCATTTGTACGACGTTTAATAACAGATCATTCTATTTGTCTATATTTCTCAGATGAGGTAGTATTTACAGTATTTACATTATTCGGACTATTGTCCTCATCATTGCTACCATTTGTACGACGTTGAATAATAGATCATTCTATTTGTCTATATTTCTGAGATGAGGTAGTATTTACAGTATTTACATTATTCGGACTATTGTCCTCATCATTGCTACCATTTGTACGACGTTGAATAATAGATCATTGTATTTGTCTATATTTCTGAGATGAGGTAGTATTTACAGTATTTACATTATTCGGACTATTGTCCTCATCTTTGTTGCCATTTGTACGACGTTTAGCAATAGATCATTCTATTTGTCTATATTTCTGAAATGAGGTAGTATTTACAGTATTTACATTATTTGGACTATTGTCCTCATCTTTGTTGCCATTTGTACGATGTTTAATAATAGATCATTCTATTTGTCTATATTTCTGAGATGAGGCAGTATTTACAGTATTTACATTATTCGGACTATTGTCCTCATCTTTGTTGCCATTTGTACGACGTTTAATAATAGATCATTCTATTTGTCTATATTTCTGAGATGAGGTAGTATTTACAGTATTTACATTATTTGGACTATTGTCCTCATCTTTGTTACCATTTGTACGACGTTTAATAATAGATCATTCTATTTGTCTATATTTCTGAGATGAGGTAGTATTTACAGTATTTACATTATTCGGACTATTGTCCTCATCTTTGTTACCATTTGTAGGACGTTTAATAATAGATCATTCTATTTGTCTATATTTCTCAGATGAGGTAGTATTTACAGTATTTACATTATTCGGACTATTGTCCTCATCTTTGTTGCCATTTGTACGACGTTTAATAACAGATCATTCTATTTGTCTATATTTCTGAGATGAGGCAGTATTTACAGTATTTACATTATTCGGACTATTGTCCTCATCTTTGTTGCCATTTGTACGACGTTTAATAATAGATCATTCTATTTGTCTATATTTCTCAGATGAGGTAGTATTTACAGTATTTACATTATTCGGACTATTGTCCTCATCTTTGTTGCCATTTGTACGACGTTTAATAATAGATCATTCTATTTGTCTATATTTCTGAGATGAGGTAGTATTTACAGTATTTACATTATTCGGACTATTGTCCTCATCTTTGTTACCATTTGTACGACGTTTAATAATAGATCATTCTATTTGTCTATATTTCTGAGATGAGGTAGTATTTACAGTATTTACATTATTCGGACTATTGTCCTCATCTTTGTTACCATTTGTAGGACGTTTAATAATAGATCATTCTATTTGTCTATATTTCTGAGATGAGGTAGTATTTACAGTATTTACATTATTCGGACTATTGTCCTCATCTTTGTTACCATTTGTACGACGTTTAATAATAGATCATTCTATTTGTCTATATTTCTGAGATGAGGTAGTATTTACAGTATTTACATTATTTGGACTATTGTCCTCATCTTTGTTACCATTTGTACGACGTTTAATAATAGATCATTCTATTTGTCTATATTTCTGAGATGAGGTAGTATTTACAGTATTTACATTATTCGGACTATTGTCCTCATCTTTGTTACCATTTGTAGGACGTTTAATAATAGATCATTCTATTTGTCTATATTTCTCAGATGAGGTAGTATTTACAGTATTTACATTATTCGGACTATTGTCCTCATCTTTGTTGCCATTTGGACGACGTTTAATAACAGATCATTCTATTTGTCTATATTTCTGAGATGAGGCAGTATTTACAGTATTTACATTATTCGGACTATTGTCCTCATCTTTGTTACCATTTGTAGGACGTTTAATAATAGATCATTCTATTTATCTATATTTCTGAGATGAGGTAGTATTTACAGTATTTACATTATTTGGACTATTGTCCTCATCTTTGTTGCCATTTGTACGACGTTTAATAACAGATCATTCTATTTGTCTATATTTCTGAGATGAGGCAGTATTTACAGTATTTACATTATTCGGACTATTGTCCTCATCTTTGTTGCCATTTGTACGACGTTTAATAATAGATCATTCTATTTGTCTATATTTCTCAGATGAGGTAGTATTTACAGTATTTACATTATTCGGACTATTGTCCTCATCTTTGTTGCCATTTGTACGACGTTTAATAATAGATCATTCTATTTGTCTATATTTCTGAGATGAGGTAGTATTTACAGTATTTACATTATTCGGACGATTGTCCTCATCTTTGTTACCATTTGTACGACGTTTAATAATAGATCATTCTATTTGTCTATATTTCTGAGATGAGGTAGTATTTACAGTATTTACATTATTCGGACTATTGTCCTCATCTTTGTTACCATTTGTAGGACGTTTAATAATAGATCATTCTATTTGTCTATATTTCTGAGATGAGGTAGTATTTACAGTATTTACATTATTTGGACTATTGTCCTCATCTTTGTTGCCATTTGTACGATGTTTAATAATAGATCATTCTATTTGTCTATATTTCTGAGATGAGGCAGTATTTACAGTATTTACATTATTCGGACTATTGTCCTCATCTTTGTTGCCATTTGTACGACGTTTAATAATAGATCATTCTATTTGTCTATATTTCTGAGATGAGGTAGTATTTACAGTATTTACATTATTCGGACTATTGTCCGCATCTTTGTCGCCATTTGTACGATGTTTAATAAAAGATCATTCTATTTGTCTATATTTCTGAGATGAGGTAGTATTTACAGTATTTACATTATTCGGATTATTGTCCGCATCTTTGTCGCCATTTGTACGATGTTTAATAAAAGATCATTCTATTTGTCTATATTTCTGAGATGAGGTAGTATTTACAGTATTTACATTATTCGGACTATTGTCCGCATCTTTGTCGCCATTTGTACGATGTTTAATAAAAGATCATTCTATTTGTCTATATTTCTGAGATGAGGTAGTATTTACAGTATTTACATTATTCGGACTATTGTCCTCATCTTTGTTGCCATTTGTACGACGTTTAATTATAGATCATTCTATTTGTCTATATTTCTGAGATGAGGCAGTATTTACAGTATTTACATTATTTGGACTATTGTACTCATCTTTGTTGCCATTTGTACGACGTTTAATAATAGATCATTCTATTTGTCTATATTTCTGAGATGAGGTCGTATTTACAGTATTTACATTATGCAGACTATTGTCCTCATCTTTGTTGCCATTTGTAGGACGTTTAATAATAGATCGTTCTATTTGTCTATATTTCTGAAATGAGGTAGTATTTACAGTATTTACATTATGCAGACTATTGTCCTCATCTTTGTTGCCATTTGTAGGACGTTTAATAATAGATCGTTCTATTTGTCTATATTTCTGAAATGAGGTAGTATTTACAGTATTTACATTATTCGGACTATTGTCCTCATCCTTGTTGCCATTTGTACGACGTTTAATAATAGATCATTCTATTTGTCTGTATTTCTGAGATGATGTAGTATTTACAGTATTTACATTATTCGGACTATTGTCCTTTTCTTTGTTGCCATTTGTACGACGTTTAATAATAGATCGTTCTATTTGTCTATATTTCTGAGATGAGGTAGTATTTACAGTATTTACATTATTCGGACTATTGACCTCATCTCGGGTATATGAACTCTATTTCTTGCGTAAAGCCTCGATTAGAAATTATGAGTCATTTCCCTCTAACCTTTCAAGTAACTTGCTGTAGCCTGGTACTGAACTCGCAACTCTAAGAGTCAAGTTAGGAACTAGCTAACGTCTATATCCATGTGTCTTTAAGGACAAGAACAACTGAATGTTTGGAACTTATTAACCCTTTTTTTACCTGAGTTCATATTGCAATTTTTGTATGTTAATGGTTTTCTCTAGTATTTCAGGTGTTATTGGTTTTCTCTAGTATTTTTTTTATCAGAGCTCATATTGCAATTTGTGACCTTAATGATTTTCTCTGACACTCCGTATTACTGGTTCCCATATTGTGTACATCTCTATGCTTTCAAAATTCCTAGCACCTGAAGAAGGCCGGAGCGTACAAGGGCCGAAACTTCGTACAAATTGTAACAAAGATGACGACAACAGTTCAGATACGGTATATAATGTATATACCTATTTATAGTAAATTTACTAATAATAGATTTTATCTGTATAAAAGTTATACAATTGATTTCAAAACATTTAAGTTTCCGTCGTAAACAACCTCATTGAGATTGGTAGGACGTTTTACAAGTTTAAAATGCAACAACAACAACAACATCATAAAAGAACTCTTTTATGACAATAATCCATATAATATCCTTAAATTTTATGACAATAATTCATATAATATCCTAAAATTTCTTAAAAAAATCAAACTGTATTCCAAATTATAACATCAATAAAACTACAACATAAAAGAACTCTTTTATGACAATAATCCATACAATATCCTAAAATTTCGTAAAGAAATCAAACAGTATTCTAAAATATAACTTCAACAAAACTACAATATGAAACACATCTATCACCGCCTCTAGTAATTATGTCTACATAAACATGTAGAACCTTTCGTATGCAACCACCCCTACTGGTATCATACTGGTCTCATACAGCAGGTGGTCGCTCACTAAAGGCTCATAGTCATAACCAACTTATGCCAGCAACGTATATTCCACTCATCAGAATGTACATATTAGAATTTTACCGTGTAATCTGGCAATAAATAAATGGGAACATAAGAAAATGGCCGAACTTTAAAGAAATTTATTCAGCATAATTCATTTTAAAATTTAAAAAAAGTATTCACAACGGTCAACAAGAGAATAAAATATTTATTCACAAAAAATATTAAGTGGACTTTCATCAGGATACGGTTTCAGTTTTTTTCTTAGAAGTGAGTGATAACAAAAGAGAATCTGCGATAATACATGGAAAAAAAAAACATACAAAAAACTGACAGCGGTCGTGAGCGGGGGTAGAGAAACAGAGAGATAGAGCTAGATATACCCAGATAGAAATAGAGTAGATAGATATACAAAAAATAAAGTAATGAAAGGGTAGACATTTGAGAAAGGGACATAATTGTGATTCTCCCAATCCCTGAATTTATATCTAAGTCAGTACAGAGACTGCTATAAAGTCAGTACAGAGACTGCTATAAATCCCTTGAATATGTCAAATGCAATACATGTAAAAACAGCTGGATGTTTGACCGTGAGGTAAACTCAAGCAATGTACATTTTCACAAAAAATAACAGATACATCACTACAATAACAAAACAATGAAGAAAAGTTCCTGGCTTAGATCAAAGCAAAATGAAATAGATTAATCATTTAGTTTCTGCTAATTTAGAAGTTCGCAGTGTACGACTAAAATGGTTTTTTTAAAAGCTGTCACTTGATTTTCACTCGTTGATGTTAGTCGCTGGTCGCGTTCTGGAGGTGGTCGCTCACTGAGGGTCAATTAAAATTAGCAAATCGTCCGTGTATAGAAAAACAGTCGTTAACAACAGGAGGTCGGTGACGAAGAGGGTCGCATACGGCAGGTTCCCCTGTATAGGCACAAAAGCTGAGAATCATCTACCATGTATTCAACTGTGAAAGCAGAATAACATATATCATATTTTTATTACTTCAAAAATCACAAGAACATTAAATTTCGGCATTAAATTACCCAACTGGATTTGATATGCCTTTAAAGAAACAAATCAAATCAATTCATATATATATATATATATATATATATATATATATATATATATATATATTGAATTGATTTGATTTGTTTCTTTAAAGGCATATTTTTATTACTTCAAAAATCCCAAGAACATTAAATTTCGGCATTAAATTACCCAACTGGATTTGATATGCCGTTAAAGAAACAAATCAGTATATATATATATATATATTGAATTGATTTGATTTGTTTCATATATATATATATATATTGAATTGATTTGATTTGTTTCTTTAACGGCATATTTTTATTACTTCAAAAATCCAAAGAACATTAAATTTCGGCATTAAATTACCCAACTGGATTTGATATGCCTTTAAAGAAACAAATCAGTATATATATATATATATATTGAATTGATTTGATTTGTTTCATATATATATATATATATATATATATATATATATATATATATATATATATATATATTGAATTGATTTGATTTGTTTCTTTAACGGCATATTTTTATTACTTCAAAAATCCCAAGAACATTAAATTTCGGCATTAAATTACCCAACTGGATTTGATATGCCGTTAAAGAAACAAATCAAATCAATTCATATATATATATATATATATATATATATATATATATATATATATATATATATTGAATTGATTTGATTTGTTTCATATATATATATATATATATATATATATATATATATATATATATATATATTGAATTGATTTGATTTGTTTCTTTAACGGCATATTTTTATTACTTCAAAAATCCCAAGAGCATTAAATTTCTGCATTAAATTACCCAACTGGATTTGA
>JBBBDQ010000934.1:1965000-1972500 GCA_037127315.1 Ascarosepion bandense
AAAAAAAACTAAATTGATATATATATATATATATATATATATCAATTTAGTTTATATATATATATATATATATATATATATATATATATCAATTTAGTTTTTATATATATATATATATATATATATATATTATCAATTTAGATATATATATATATATATATATATATATATATCAATTTAGTTTTTATATATATATATATATATATATATATATATATCAATTTAGTTTTTTATATATATATATATATATATATATATATCAATTTAGTATATATATATATATATATATATATATCAATTTAGTATATATATATATATATATATATATATCAATTTAGTTTTTATATATATATATATATATATATATATATATATATATATAATTTATATATATATATATATATATATATATATATCAATTTAGTTTTTATATATATATACATATATATATATATATATATATATATCAATTTAGTATATATATATATATATATATATATATATCAATTTAGTTTTTATATATATATATATATATATATATATCAATTTAGTTTTTATATATATATATATATATATATATATATCAATTTAGTTTTTTATATATATATATATATATATATATATATCAATTTAGTTTATATATATATATATATATATCAATTTAGTTTTTATATATATATATATATATATATATCAATTTAGTTTTTATATATATATATATATATATATATATCAATTTAATTTAGTTTTTATATATATATATATATATATATATCAATTTAGTTTTTATATATATATATATATATATATATATATCAATTTAGTTTTTATATATATATATATATATATATATATATATATCAATTTATTTTTATATATATATATATATATATATATATATCAATTTTTTTTATTTATATATATATATATATATATATATATATATATCAATTTAGTTTTTATATATATATATATATATATATATATATATCAATTTAGTTTTTTATATATATATATATATATATATATATATCAATTTAGTTTATATATATATATATATATATATCAATTTAGTTTTTATATATATATATATATATATATATCAATTTAGTTTTTATATATATATATATATATATATCAATTTAGTTTTTATTTTTATATATATATATATATATATATATCAATTTAGTTTTTATATATATATATATATATATAAATGTTGTTTCTATTCCTAATTTGATTTTCTTGTTTTATACCCACCTTATAGTGGGCTACCTACTAACAAGGCCAAATTCAGTTAACCTGTTTCCACATACATATACACTTCACTATAGCGGATAACCCACTATAAATACACCATATCACGATTGGTACCTCAAAAGAGGTACCTCTTTTGAGGTACCAATCTAAACAGCAACTATATGATGAAATAAAAAGTAGTAAAAAATTAATTATAATGACAAGGCTCTCTAAAGAATTAAAAGATGTTTATGTCGTCTCTTACTTCTAAAAGGTATGAGTGGTCAGTAAATAAAATAACGACATAATGAGTAGTCAAAAATTGGTTAATAACGATTTTGAAAATTCGGACAATTTAAATTTAACGCATATTATTTTACAACGACTTAGGAATCATTTAAGTGCATAGAAAACAAACAAACAACAAAAATAAAATAGGTATTTGGTTTATGATGATAGAAATAAAGAGATACAATTTTTTCCGGTTGACTTTAGAGATTGCGATAAAAATGTCCTCAAACCGACTTTCACGTACTTAATGTTCTCCGTTTTATTCCCAACAGGCGGCGCTAAAGTCTATATCAGCTGCCGGTTAGGTGGACATTTCACTGATAAGCACTTGTATCAATTACAATCAACGGGCGACGAACTCGTTGTGACCGTCGATATAAGACCGGGCTGGGTGGTTTTTTTTTTTTCGTGGCCGGATTAAACAAATCAATTACAAGACATTAATAGGGATCGACACATACCACAGAAAGTCCCTTAACCCTATTAACTACCCCATCTCTCGATTGCTAATGAGGGCACGCTTCGTTGCAGATATAAGTTGCTTTACTTCAGACGTCATCTTTTGTGAATACCCGTGTTTGAAATAGACGCCTACGGTTTTGAGATTTTAAACAGGATGTATTAAAGTGCAACACAGAGATCCGAAGGCGAATTGGCATGGAGAAGGGTGCGTTCCAGAAACTAAGTAAAGTATTAAGAGACAGGAAAATTTCACTAGAAACTAAGAAGAAAGTACTGGATTGCTATATGATGTCAGTTCTTCAATATGGCAGTGAATGCTGGACAATATCATCAAAGATGAAGGAAAAACTTGAAGCAACTGAGATGTGATTCTACAGAAGCATACTTGATATAAAGTGGGCGATCAGTACCATATTACATTCAATATATAAACTGAGCCCTCACTTTGTGGTCACAGCAATTTCTATACATTTATATTCATGAGATCCAAAAGCACAAGGATGCATTCCAGAAGCTGAGTAGAGTATTAAGAAACAGGACAATTTCGCTAGAAACAAAGAAGAGAGTACCGAATTGCTATGTGATGTCAGTTCTTCAATATGGCAGTGAATGCTGGACAATATCATCAAAGATGAAGGAGAAAATTGAAGCAGCTGAAATGTGGACCTACAAAAGCATACTAGATATAAAGTGGGGGATCAGTTCTATATTACAATCAATATATAAACTGACCTCTCACTTTGTGGTCACAGCAGTTTCTATATATTTATATTTCTGAGATCCAAAAGCACAAGGGTGCATTCCAGTAGCTGAGTAGAGTATTAAGAAACAATAAAATTTCTCTAGAAACAAAGAAGAGAGTACTGGATTGCTATGTGATGTCAGTTCTTCAATATGGCATTGAATGGCTAGACAATATCATCAAAGACAAAGAAGAAAATTGAAGCAGCTGAAATGTGGTTCTACAGAATGATGCTGCGGATATCATGGACCGAGCATGTGAGCAATGATGAAGTTTTAGAAAGGATGGAAACGAAAAGGAAATTATTATTATGCATCAGGAAGAGATAACTAAAGTTCCTGGGACACGCAATGAGGAAGGAGGGCTTGGAGAACCTGATACTAACATGCCAGTTCGAGGGAAAAAGAGACAGAAGAAAGCAGCGGATAACATATTAAAGGACCTGATCAGGTGGATGACAGAACGGGGTTTGCATGGTGTTACAGGAGAAGGTGTGCTAATAGCCACCAGGGATAGGGTGACGTGGAAGGCTATGACCGCCTACGTCCTGAAAGGACAGGGGACATGGAAGAAGAAGAAGTATCAGGTCGGTGCAAAAGGTTTTGCCGATTTAAAATTTCATCTTGAAAATGAAGAACTGTGCGTTTTTGAAAATCTTTACACATAACAATAACGACCTTTGCTTTCTATAACTTGATTCTATCTGTCAACGAGCTTATAAATGCCTCGCTTGTAAAATTCTTTAGGTTTTGATGGGGAATATGAATCTAACTCATGTTCAATTTCCTCCCGTGATGTTAACCTAAGGCCATCTAAATGGTTTTGTAATCCTCGAAATAAGTGATAATCCGAGGGAGCTAGGTCAGGTGAATATGCAGTATGGGGCAAGATGGCACTTCTCATCACCTGTGACAAGCCTACCAATAAATGGTGTCTGAAGGTGTCGTGAAAGCAAAGATTCGCCACACGAAATACGTTGTCGCAGGTTCTCTGGAGACAGTTCGTGCGGGACCTATTTTCCGAACACTGATATCTTCCCCATTCTTTAAAGTTGGCGTGACGCAGTTGTATGGGGTACATTAAATTGGTGTGCAAGTTCTCTTGAGGTTACCGTAGGGCTTTGAATAACAGCTGCATTCAACACATCTGAATCAAGTTTTTTTTTGGGCGACCACATCTAGCCTCATCTTTCAAGCTGAAATTTCCTTTCCAAAAACGGGAAAACCAATACCTACAACTTCTTTCACTGCATCAATTCCATAAGCATCCTGAATAGATCGTGCTGCTGAATTTTCATCGGAACCTCTGTGAAACTCACAGAGTAGAACATGCCTAATGTGTTTTTTAGAAGGAAAGAACATGAATTAGAATATTGCAAAAAAAAAAAAAATGAATGATGCTTTAATAATCTGAAAGAAAAAATATAAATTAATCAGGGTGATAAGTTTAAGTAATAACGATAAGCATAAAATAAATTAAAAAGGTTTAAAATGCCCCTTTTATAAACCGGCAAAAACTTTTGCACCGACCTAATATATATATGTAAACACACACACACACACACACACACACACACACACACACACACACACACACACACACACACACACACACATATATATATATATATATATATTTGGATATTTTAAATGTGCTTAATTAAAAAACTATAAATTATAAGTTATATATAAATTATAACTTATTATATAAAATATATATTTTTATATTTATATATAACTTATAATATTAAAAATAAATATACTTATATATCATAAATAATATATAAATATATTTATATATCATAACTTATAATATTATATATAAATTATAAATTATAAGTAATATATAAATTATAACCTATTATATATAAATATATAATGTATTTTTATATTTTTATATAACTTGTAATATTATATATAAATATATTATATATAAATATAGAGAGAGAGAGAGAGAGTAGAGCATGCCTAATTTGTTCCTTAGATGGAAAGAACATGGGTGAGAATATTGCAGACAAACATGAATGATGCTTTAATAATCTGAAAGAAAAAGTTATAAATTAATCATGGTGATATGTTTAAGTAACAATAATATGCATAAAATATTCAGTCAGTTAAGTGGCATACGTGATACACGCTTTGGCGATCATGTCTCGAAAGAGACATGACTGACTGGGCAGAAGATTATCTCGCAGTAGATTGCCATTGCTTTCTGCGGTAGACTAGTTGCCAGCCAAGGCTATAGAACCCAATCTGTCCTGTTATTTAACCCATAACTGGAAGGAAGAGGCGGATTAATACCTTTCCCAAGAGTATTTGCGCGTAAGTGAATGCAATGAATTCAACTGGAATTTGAACTCGGCTCCCCGATTTCTCGTTCCGAGCAGATATCCAATGCGCCACAACGCACATTACAATGATTAAAAATGCCTCTTTTACAAACCCTATCCCTAACTCTAGCCCTAAACCTAACCCTAACCCGAACCCAACCCTAACCCCAGCATTAACCCTAACCCTAACCCTAACCCGAACCCTAACTCTGCCGAACCGTAACCCTAAAATATTACAATGATTTAAGATGTCCATTTTTGGTGTGGAGTAGTTTTCGCACTGAAGGTTATAATCGTGCTATGTCGGTTGCTAATCGACTTAACGCATCCAAAATATCAGGAACTTGGTAATCTTCCACTGTAAGCTGACTCCTTAGTATTCTCTTAACTGCCGACTAATATCCACTGCTTTAGTCTAACTGTGTCCAAACTGGAACTAATAGTTCTACTGAACTCCAATAAAACTTCAAAGAACTCTCTAGAACTTCTAAGAACTCCTCAGAACTTCTTACGAATTTCTCAAGTTAACTTCCTGTTAACTCTTATTAATATAGGAGGGAGAGTCCATTATCTGAGGAATAGGTGTGTTTCACCATAACAGAGGGAGAGTCCATTATCTGAGAAATAGGTGTGTTTCACCATAACACTTGTACAAACCGGCAAAAACTTTTGCACCAACCTGATATGATGTCGATCGATTCTCCGGCAGTGAGCACATCATTTTTTATTAGGTTTTCTCGAGAGGGTAGGCCGAGAGAACGAATAAAATGCGCTAAACTTCAAATTGGAGGTTCGTATTGGATTCACTTATGCACAAATACACTTGGAAAAAATTATCAATCCTCCCAGCTATGGGTTAAATAACAGGACAGATTAGGTTCTGTAGACTTGGTTGGCAACCAGTCTACCTCAGAAAGCAAAATCCTCTGCCCAGTCAATCATGTCACTTTCGTGTATCGCGTATGGCTTGACTATTTCAAATAGGGGTATTCACAAAAAATAACATTATAAATTTTGAGGTAATAAAAGTTTCTGATTAAAATGTAAACCGTTATTCATTATATATAAATATACATTTATATATATATATATAAAATAAAATAAATTTCGATGTTCAAAACTATTGAATGATCATTTCAACATGAAATCCCTAAGAGATTTCACCATCCAACAACAAGAAAAATTACCGAACTTATATTGGTATATCCGCAGGACCTTTTTAAGCAAAGATATTACAGTCACAGGTATTCTTTTTCGAACCCTGGTCAAAAATACCAGACAGCCCTTTCACGGTGATTCTGAAAAATGAAAGAAGAAAGGCTGGACCCTGTAATTAGCTGGAGATTGATAGGGTGAAATCTCTCTTAGGGATTCCATGTTGAAATGATCATTCAACAGTTTTGAACATCGAAATTTATTTTATTTTATAATTGGCTCTGTAATTTTAATTACATTGAGCTCTCCACCTGTATCATTTTTAATATTAAAATATTAATATTAATTAGGATTGGGTCTTTGGGATTTACCTTCCTGCTTTTCCTTTTGGATTAAAGTTATATATATATATATATATATATATATATATATATGGATTGTTTAATACTTAGTTTTTGGTCATAATAGGGTTAGACCAGTACACATTTGTATTAAAAAGTGTTCGATACAAGGAATAGAACACAGACTATCTAATAATTCGTCAAACAGATCAATATTTAATGAAAAGAAAAATATATTTGAGGATGCACTAAGAAATTCTGGCCATAAAAAACGTTTTACAATATAATTCTCAACCAAACAGACAAATCAAAAACAACAATAGGAAACAAGACATTATCTGCTTCAACCCACTATTTAATTTAAAATTAAAGACCAAAAGAGGACAAATATTTTTTAACTAATATATAGATACTTTCCAAAAGAATCAGAATTAAACAAAATTTTCAACAGAAACACAATCAAACTAAGTTATAGTTGCACTAATAATTTAGATAGTTTCATAAAAAAACAAAACGCCAGAAACTTAAATAGCATCGTACAAAACAAAACCACCAACAAAGAATGCAACTGCAGGGACAAAAATAAATATCCACTTCAAGGTCTCTGCAACACAAAAGAAATAATTTACAAGGCAGAGGTACATGACCGAAATGGCCAAAATAAAATATATTTGGGCTCAACCGAAGACACCTTTAAGACCAGGTGGTTTAATCACAGATCTACATTTAAAATGGAAAAATTTAAAAAAAAAAAACAATACAAAATTGACTAACCAGGTCTGAAAATTGAAATCAAAATATGGAAAAGACCCAGACATAACGTGGATCATTGTAAAAACAGCCAAGCCTTACAACGGTGGACAAATATCTAGACTGTGTCAAAAAATTAGAAATTATGATATTCCCAAATAAAGACGAAATGAAAGAACAGAAATTATGAC